>PVLA01011118.1:0-56231 GCA_004027455.1 Hydrochoerus hydrochaeris
CAGAGAGGCCCTTGGCTGGTAGGCCAGAGGCAGAGAGGCCCTTGGCTGGTAGGCCAGAGTCAGAGAGGCCCTTGGCTGGTAGGCCAGAGTCAGAGAGGCCCTTGGCTGGTAGGCCAGAGTCAGAGAGGCCCTTGGCTGGTAGGCCAGAGTCAGAGAGGCCCTTGGCTGGTAGGCCAGAGTCAGAGAGGCCCTTGGCTGGTAGGCCAGAGTCAGACAGGCCCTTGGCTGGTAGGCCATAGTTTGCTGACCTCTGCTATACAGTCTGGTCACTCAGACAGCAGGCAGGAGGGACAGCAAGACCAGCAGCTGCTGGGAGTCTGGTAGGAAGCAGGACTCTCAAATGTCACTGAATCAACATCCGCATTTTCGTAGACTCTTCAGGTGATTCCTATGCACAGAACATTTGAGAACTACATCTTTAGAGGATATTTCTCTAATTTAGAATATACACATCCTTAACTTCATTCTATTGCTAAATGTGTCCCCAAAGTGATGAAATCGATTCATATTTCTATAATTACTAAATGGATGAATTTCTTATCCTGTATTCCCATATCTGGTATTATTAAACATTTTTCTTTCCAAACTGATGAGTGTTAGATGTTATTTCCTTGTAATTTTAACATACATTTCCCTGATTACTACTGAGGTTATACAGCAACTCAGCTGGGGCTTCCTGCTCTGTGAGCTGCCTATTTATATCCTTTCCTCATTCTGGGTGTGTGTATGTGTGTGTGTGATGCCTTTTTATTATTTTGGGGGTTTGTATGCAAATTTTCTATTGGATACATATATTATAACTTGTTCTGTCAGCCCATTGTTTATATTTTAATTTTGTGTATCATATGCATATATGTTTAAATTAATATAAATGCATTATTTTTTCTCTTTATTTATAATCTGTATTTCAAGAAACAGTTGCCTCCTCAAAATCAAATTATAGTCTTTGCTTTTAAAAGTAAATCTCCCTTACTGAAGAATTTCAAATAATTTATGTAGATTTCTCTCTCAAAGAGGTGAAGCTTAACTCCTTCCTGTTGAGTGTGTACTGACACTGGATGACTTCCTAAGTGTCTCTCAAGGAGGAGTGTGTGACTGGTAGAGAAACCTGCTAAACACTGTGTCAGTCAGGTGATCAGGGCTAATATCACAGAGATGTCATCTGATAAATATACATTCTTGACATGATATGGTCAGATTGGCACTTCACCTCTGTATTCCTCCTCCCCAAAATCTATGACCCTAATTAACAAGTCTAAAGTGATAAATATTCTATGTGAAACCTAGTAAGTGCACCTCAAAATGGTCAAGGACATAAAGGACAAGGGAAGTCTGAACCACCATCACAGAATGAATGAGGCTAAGGAGACATGATCACTGCACGCAACATGGTATTCTGGAACAGAGAAAGGAAATTTGCGGTGAAATTCATGAGAGCAGAATATGTGTTGTGTCGAGTTAGTAGTAATGTACCAGCACTGATTTCAAGTTAAATTTTCTAACAGTGTTTACAAAATCAACTTATTATTTAGTAGTTTTGCTGAACTCCTTAATTACTTCTAATGGTCACTTTATAAATATAACAATGTTCTATGCAGAGTGATCACATCACATCCTTCACAATAAGGACCTTCACTCTGTCTTTACATAGCTTTTGTTTCTTTTCCTATCTTTTTCCATGGGCAGGAATCACCAGAATGTTGTTGAATAAAAGTCATAACAACAAACATATCTTATCAGATTATTTTTCAGACATTCAGGGTGGTATGGCTGTAGACTAGATTATTTTTCAAACGTATTATAATTTTGAGTGGAGAGAGTTTTTCCCCTTCTCTAGTCATTCATATGTCTAACTTGTGATGATGATAATGATGATGATGATGAAGATATCATTACTGTTGCCTCCACCCAGCCTCTTCAAACTTGGGTTCTGCACCAAACCCTACACAGTTGGTTTTGAGCCCCTGCATAATGATTCAGGGAATATAGGACAATAGTTTTCAGCTGGTTGTGTGGCTTAACTAGGTGCACAGTTTCAAAGGCTGAATTTAATTCCCTCTTCCCAGCTTCATTCCAATGGGTCCTAAATTCCCATTAGCTATACTTCTAGAGAGGGATAGCAACATTATTGTTCAAAATCTTTCCTTCAATGTAGATACCTCTCCCTGGGCCATGGCTTCAAGCTGTGATTCTAATTATGATCTTTTGACAATATGGAATGCATAGTTTTGCAAATCCCTCCAGAGCTAATTCCCTACCCTTACTTTTTGCCTCTAGACTTGGAGCCCAGCATGAGGAGGGATATAATTCTGATCAACACTCTTTATTTCTCATCCATAAGGTCATTTATCTTGCCTGGCATTATGGTACATATGTGTAATCCCAGCATTCAGGAAGCTGAGGCAGGAGAGCTACAAATTTGAGAGCAGCCTGGGCTACACAGTGAGTTCAAGGCCAGCCTGAACTACAAAGAAGATCCCATCTCAAGAAAACAACAACAAAAAGTTATTTATCTCACTTTAAGGGCCAGATATATATTATTATATTTTGTTATTACTATGTCTTATGATAAGAGAAGGTACACTAAAGAGAGTTTAGTGTATCTTAACTAAAACTTTCTTTCTATATTATAGAAAAAAATGTGTATTTTCCTTGCTTGCAAGGAAGTACTCCCCAATACCTTCCTTTCTTTCTTTCTTCCTCTTTCTTTTTCTTTTTCTTTCTTTCTTTCTTTCTTTCTTTCTTTCTTTCTTTCTTCTTCTTCCCATACTTTCTTTCTTTTTATAAACTCTCAGTAACCATGAATATAGCTCAGTGGCACAGCACCTGTCTGGCAAGTCCAAGGTCCTGAGTTCAGTTCCTGTTACAAAGATAAAACTCCCCACTGTCATGCCCCTCAATTTCATCCAATTTTCTTTTCTCATGATTCATTTACAACCCTAACTTCCACTGTCACAGACCACTCGTGTTTACCTTACCTTCCCATGATTCAAATTCTATTCTTGAGTAGAAACAAATCTACTCAAGGTCACCATGACCAGATTTTCTCCATTCTTCTTCAACTTATTCCACAGAATGTGGCACCTTGACCATCCCATGTCCCCCATGACACTTAAAAACGTGCCACTCTGGTCAGCTTCCTGTCCTGCAGTATCAGTAACAATGCAGGCTCGCAAGAAATGCAGACTCTCAAGCTCCACTCCGAACCTACTGAATCGGGAACTGCACTGAGCAGAATCCTTAGGTGAATCCTGCATTTGCTAAAACACGGCAAGTGCTGCTGCAGCCATCTGCTCCTCTCACCCTCCATCTCCCTGCGCATGCAATTATTAATGTCCAGCCCCTGTAGGGTGACTTCTAATCCCTTTATCTCCAGCCAAAAAATTTCCTCCAAATTTTATCCTCCAAATTCCTGCTGCTTTCTTTCCATTTCTACTATTTAGCATTATAACCACAGAAACAACGTTTCTAGAATCCCCTCCCCAAATCATCTTTACCGAAAGGCCAGTTCCTTAAAGTCACCGCCATGCTTACCATTACTGAGGCATGAACTCTTGGAGTCATCCTGCTGTCTTATAAATGTCTTCCTAATTCCCTAGAGCTTATCAAACCTCAGATTTCAAATATGAGTTTTGTAATATCTAGTGTAATATCTAGCATACCCATTCTTTTATTTAGACCCCCACTTTGGCCAAATGTGGCAGAAAGTTCTGGTGTCAGACTGACTTGGTTTTTAACTCCTTGAAGTATGGATTACAAGTTATGTGTGTGATCTGAAAACATTAAGTAAATGACTTCTTTGTGCCTCAATTTTCTCTTCTATAAAACGAGAGTGTTACTACTTCACCAACACTTTTGTGATTAAAAAACAAGAAGCACACTCAGATCAGCACATTATAACGAGCATTGCATGTGCTTTCTCACTACTCACCCCAACTTTGGAGCCCATCTTCCTGATCCTACTCCTTAAGTTAATCCATCTGGCAAATCACTATCAAATCATATCATGAAAATATCACCTCTATCAATCCACCCATCAGAAACCACCAGTGACTTGAAAGTGCCCTTTCATAATACCCAAAATGCTTAAGCTTTCATCCTGGACTTTATACCCCATTTCCAGCCAGTCACTCGGGATTAGCAGCCCCTCTTCCTCTGCTCACACTCTCTGCATCAGCTAAACTCTAATATTGCTGCACCTTACACTTGTCAGTGGCTGTCCCCATTCCCATGGGATTATATTACCCTAGTTGCTTATCTCCTAACTCCTCATTCTCATCCAATTCTCAATCTTTAAGTCACCTGGTTTAGTTCACTTTCTTTGTACAACATTTCTGTGTGATATTTCTTCTCTGATTACTGGAACTATTTTAAATACATACACTACAATGAAATCTGTCATATATGTATTTTTTGTTTTTCAATAAGACTATTTCTAAAAGTAAACGAACTCTAACAACCAGTATCTGTAAGCATTTGTACCTGTCCACATGATGAACTTCCTCATCCAACTTGGTCAAAATGCTCACAAGGTGAGAAATGTTACAAGCTAGTTTGTAATGAGGGTGCTAAGGGTCAGAGATGATTAATAATTCACACTGAGTCGCTTTGTTAATAAGATATTCTTCTTATTTCAGCTCTTGTGCTCTGAATCTCTCTATATATTGATACTTATGAAAAAAACAAATTCAAGAACTCAGTTTCTTCTGTGATAGACCAGGAGTTTAAAGAATAGACTTCAGAACTGTTTCAGAAACAACTCATTGGATTTGTGTGTGTAAAAATCTGTGTAACAATATGCCATGTTATTTTCAAATTTTACCACAGTGTCTTGGCATTTCTAAAACATTTCTACTTAAAAAGAATTATGAATAATTATTTATGTTAACCTCAGAATAACTCTGTGAGGTATAAAAAGGAAAAAAGTCATTATCTTGATCTCAGTATCTCCTGTTACAAACTTGACTGTGTGACCTCCCAAAGCCCAAGTCCTCCTGCTCCTCTGCTTCCCCAGAATGCCTGACTCTTCTTGATGTCACAGTCATACTGTCCAGGCTGTGATAAGCAAAAGGTTAAGGCCTGAGTCTAGGAGGAAATGTAATCAGTAAAGTCCAAATCCCCAGCTGATATTAATTTTAAGCAGATTTTCGTAGGGTGAAGTATGGGCTAACAGAATCAAATCACTGTTTTATTCTAAATTTATAGTGCTAAAATTAGATCATATAAAACTATAAGTTGCTTTTCTGGCTCTGCATTCCCATGATTAGCCATAATGACAAAGTTATTGGAGATAATAAAGAAAGGAAAGATGGAGGAAAAGATAGTCCACAATACGTACATTGATCAGGAGGAATATCTATATAGAGCCCCTCTTTGGGCCCCTTTCACTGTAGTGAAAACATCCTTCTACATAGAGACACAATACTCTGTTGCATACTGCAGGTGTCATGGTGTCTCCCAATATCCACATTAAGAATGGCAATTTATACTCTCTACTTACAAAGATCTAGTAACCCATGCTGTGCAGGTAGCAAAGTATAAGTACTTTGCAGTGAGAGGTACAGGTGCAGCCCCCAAGTACAGACTCAAAGCCTTGCTTTCACTGTGTCTAAACCTCCAAATGATTGACACATGTTGAAGGCCTCCTCCGCTCATCACCACTATGCATAGATCTGGAGACAAGGAGAAGAATAATAAGATGAGTAAGAAATAATTAGTGCCAAAGGAAGGCTGAAAGTGCCAAGAATGTGACGGTTTTGCCTTTCTAAGATGTGCCTAATGGAAAATGTGCAAATACCTGAAAGGCAACCCTCCAGAAGAAAAGAATGAGAAATTTGTTTGTCAACTATGGTCCTTAAACAAACAATCACAATGGAAAATACAGAAGTTAATGTCAGGAGAGAGGTTCCTACCCAGAGGTGGCAGAATTTGACTTAAGAGTTATATCATATGACCAAAGATGGGAGGGAAAGAAGACGTGGGAAGGTAGTCCTCAGGCAGAAATGCATGATGGGAAGATTCTGATGGCAGGAGCATCATGAACTAAGCCCAGTACCTCAGAATATGACCTTATTTAGAAACAGGATCTATGTAGTTGATAAAGTTAAAATGCAGTCATTAGAGCAGACCCAAATCTAATATAGCTGTGTCCTTATAAAAAGGGAAAATTTGGGTACACACACACACACACACACACACACACACACACACATATGCACTACTGTTCAAAACCAAAGGCAGAAATCTGAATACTTCACCTATAAGTCAAGGAAAGTCCAAGATTTCCAGAAAACAGTAAGAAGCTAAGAGGGAAGCCTGGAAAGGCCCCTTCTCTGGAGCCCAGAGGGAAACATCATGGCCCTTCTCACACCTTGAGCTTTGATTGCTAATCTCTGAGCACTAAAGAATACCTTCTTTACTTCCAAGCCATCCAGTGTGTGGTACTTAGTTATGCTGCCTTAGAAAACTAAACAGGGATTTCTTTTTTCCCTGAAAAACAATGTTCAAGCTGTGATCAAAATATAAAATGAACAGAAAAAAATACAATGAATTAAAAAAAAATAATAATACGGTAAAAAGTACATTGCTGTTAACCTCCCTAAAGTACTCCCCCTTGCTTTGAAAACACTTATTCAATTGTTCTTGTCACTTTCTGGAGCAGTTCTAGAAGTCTTCCTTCATGAATGTCTTTATGAGTTGTGATAAAAAAAAAAAGTTATTGCTGCCATTGAGTGCCATCCAATGCAAAGGCAAGATTGTAAATCACATTATGGTACATTCTCATCCACCCCATTCACTGGATCTTCCATTATGTGACTTCTGGCTCTGCCCCAAAGTCAAAATGACCATAAAAGGTTAACATTTTGAGTTGATTCAGGACATTAAGACAGTCATGATAGCCCAACTAAGCCACTCAGGGAAGAGCACTTTCAGAAATGCTTCAGAAAGCAGCGAAGGTAATGGGATTTTGAAGCAAAAGGGAAGGTTTTGAGAGGAAATCATGTCACTATGTTTTTACTGAAATAATTTTTTAAATTTTAAGTATTCATCTTTTTAAGATCTCATCTTATAATTTGGTTGGAAAATAAACAGAGCAATGGACAAGTAGAAATCAGTCCAGCAGGGAGGATCATGAATACAGTTCTGGGGACTATCTATGCACAGTCTCAAAAAACTGGGGCATGACCATTGGAGTGGCAGCATTAGAATGGCACAGTGAATAAAATTCATAAGCAGGGACAGTAGCTAGATGAACACTGACAGCCAAGTAGATGGGTGAATAAATGAAGATGGATAGGTGATGCATCAATAGGCATAGACCTGGGTCAATATATAAATAACAGATTTAGATTAAATAATGTATCTGAAGCTGATGCCAATGGCTTTTCTACTTCATGTTAAAAATAAATTTCCAAATGTTGAATGAGGTGTATTATCCACTTTCAAAACAAAGTGGCATGAATGTGGAAGAACAAAAGTCCTATAATTTACTCAGTGTTGCCAAAAAACCTGTAGAGGACCTACTCCGCAGACACACCAGTCATCTCTTACCCATTCTATGCCTCAGCCCCTGGGGACATTTATGGTTTGTGTCTGGAGGTCCCCCCACAAAACCTCATACAGTCATGGGGGCAGGTTTCTAGAATGTGTCATTGATTCATGATTCAATGCTAGAATTATGGGTGTGAGGGCTACACTCCAGTGAATGTTGCCTACATACAATATAAGGTACAAAAAGAGTCTTCTACCATGCTCCTGTCCTTTTGCTCTGGTTGCTTTTACTGTTTTCCACTGCCATGAACTGTTGCTGTCTGCCATGTGCCACTTTGCCTTGTAGTCAGCCAAGTATGAACTGAAACCTCCACAAACTGTGAGCTAAATAAACCTTTTATTCTTTACCTTTGGGTATCAGGTATCTTGTCTCAGCAACAAAAGAAAAATAACCAACAACAATTTTTTGGTGCCAAAGAAGTGGGGTCCTTGTAGTTCAAGAGACTTTGGAAGTGGCTTGTGAGAAATGTTTGGAAAGGTTCTGGGATGTGCCCTGAAAGAGTAGCACTGAAATGTCTTAAGCTGTTCCATATGAGAGATTCTGGTGAGAGCTCAAAAGACTAGAAGGCTGATAGAAATCCTTACAGTCAATAACAGGCCCATAAGGTTTCTGCTAGGAAGAAAGACTGCACTGGTTGTTGGAGTTCAGATGATGTGTGTATTGGCTTGGCAAAAAGTTTGTCTGCATTTCGTCCATGTCCAGAGACTTTGCCTGAGACTAAGATTAATGGCAGTAGACTAATTAAATGGCAGAAGAAATTTCAAGACAGTCACATGTTGAAGCTGTGGCACAACTATTGTTGGGAGCTTTCAGTCAGATCTATGTTGAGAATCAAAAGCAAAGAGGCATGCAGAATGACTTAAAATGTGAGTTTGGCCACAAAGGAAGCTCCAGTAAGGCTGTTGACTACAAAGATAGAGCTGAGGAGGTCTAAATTGCTGAGAAGGAATGGAGAATATAAAAGATTGCCTGAGGGCATCACAAGAAGCAGCAAGTCTGCACCCTTTGCAGCCTCAAAATTGCAAGAGCAAAAGGCTTTGCTTTGAGAAGAAAGCTGCAAAGCACTATGTTCCAGAATGGTGGTGGTAGCCACATCAGGTTCCAGAATAGCAGTGGTCTAGAGAATTTGTTCATCAGAATTGGATTCAGAGTGCCCAGTAATCCAGGCACTACACCCCTATAGCCAAGAGAGAAAAGCCTGGCTACCACTCCAGCTAGCAACAAACCTTGGCATCATCTACATAGCATTGGTTTTAGTTGCACACGGAATGCAAGACTTATGGGGTTAAAAAGGCTTCTGTCTTCATTTCATAAGGCCTGGGAAGCCAGGAAGTGTGCCCCTAAGAGGGAAGTATGTGAAGCTGTAAGTATGAAGCCAACGGTACAGTGGAGACTCCAGAAGTCTGGAAAATCCAGGAAGATGGATCATCTAAGGAAAGCTGCAAAGAGAAAGCAAAGTATGGCTAAGAGAGAAGCCCTGGAAGCTACTACTACAGGAAGTGCCATAGGGGCAGAGTCAAGCAAGGTTTTTGGAGCTCATAGCTTGACACAGATTGTTTTGGATGTTCCACATGGAACTACAGGACCTAATATTTGCCCTGTTGGAATTTGGACTTGCTCTGGTCCCAATCCTTTGTATTCCCCTGTTTGTACCTTTTGGAATGGTAATATTTATATTGCCCCATTATATGTTTTATGGGGGCTCACAGTAAGAGTTTGCCTTAAATCTCAGAGGAGACTTTGGACTTTAACTTTTTCAGCAATGCTGAAACTGTTAGGAATTTGGCAACTCTTGGAGATGGACTAAATATCTTTTGCATAAAGGGTGTGCATGAATATTTGAGGGGCTGGGGGCAAAATGCTATGGTTTTTGCCTGCATGTCCCCCCAAAGCTTCATGCAGTCAAGGGAGCAGGCTTCTAGAATTTGTGATTGATTCATGGTCCAGTGCTGGGATTATGGGTATGAATGCTATACCCAAGTGGGTGTGGCCTACATAAAATATAAAGGACAGAAAGAGCCTTTTCTTATGCTCCTCCTCTTCTTCTTTGGTTGTTTTTTATGTTTTCCACTGCCATAAACTGTTGTACTCTCCCATGTGCTACCTTGGAGCCAGTGGAGTATGGACTGAAACCTTCACAAACTATAAACTAAATAAACCTTTTCTTCCTTAATTTTGGGCATCTGGTATTTTGTTTCAGCAACAAGAAAAAGTAACCAACACAGGGACCTCAGGTTTAGTGAGGACTTGAAACAAAAGCCAGAGTGTAGCAGAAAGAAATTGATGTCATCAAAGCAGTCCAGGGAGAGTGGTAGAATAGGCAATGTCCCTAGAAAAGGATTCCATTGCAATGAGCTATAAGAAGAGACAAGATTGTTGTAGAAAAAGAAAAGAGCATGTGGCAGTCAGTTTGACTGGCTCTGGGATCTGCCACAAGAATTGGTAAAGAACACTTCTGGATGTATCATAGAAGAGTGGCCTTAGGGATCTTTGTTTGGCTCCTCACCCCTTCCTCTCTGGCACTGTTCCCCTGCTGTGCTTCCTGGTTGTCATGAACTAAGCAGTTTTGTTCTGCTTTGCATTTCCTTTATGAGATTTTGTCTTGGAGACAACTGACCATGTACTGAGTCTCTTAAAACCATGCACAAGTCAAACCTTCCCCTTTTAAATTGTAGGATGTTGGGTATGCAGCCTCAAGGATGCAAAAGACAATTAATACAGAAGGAAAGTTATTTTCACCGGAAATAACCATGTGATGATCACAAGATATACCCGGATAAATGTGCAGAGTTTCCATTTATAAATGGAGACCATGAACTTGGGGGGAAATGATTAAGAACCTCAGGAATTTGACCAATAAGTGAGTCTTGAAGGTTCTGAAAACCAGTACAACCTGAGAGCACATAAAAGCCAATAGAAGAAAACAATGTGAACAGACAGCAGTAGCTGGACTGGTTAGGGTAGGGGCCAGCAAGCTCTTGCTGTCAGCAGCCAGATCATGACTATTTTAGGCTCTGTGGGCCATATGGTCTCTGCCGCAACTACTCTACTCTGCCTTTGCAGTGTGAGAGCTGCCATAGACGTGTAATGAATGAGCATGGCTGTGTTCCAGTAAACTTTATTTATGGACACTGAAATTTGAATTTCATATAATTTTCACATGTTGTGAAAAATGATTCTTCTTTTGAAATCTCCCAACTATTTAAAAATGTAAATACCATTCCTAGCTCAAGAGTTGTACAAAAACAGGCAGCAGGCTGGATTGGACCTACAGGCTATAGCTGGGGACACTTAGGTTAAACAGTGACTATCACTTACCAGGCTGGGTAAGTGATAAAGTAGGGTGGGATCATAGGTGAGACCAGAAGATGAAAGCCAGATACATACAAAGGTGGTACTTATGCAAATTAGAAACTTGATATCTGATTAAGTTGGGAGGTAGAAGAGGGCAGAAGTGAAGTCTGGGCCTTTCCAATACACTGAAGAACTCTGAAGAGAAGCAGATAGTACCTTCAGCTCAAACCAAGGAGAGCATACCTGCAGTGCTTAAAGTGGTGTGCTAAGACTTGGAACAGGAATCAGGAACCATATGCCCTGGTCTTTATTTCATCAAACCCAAGACACTCATTGTTAAATGAAGCTCTCTAAGTGAGGCATGGCAACACAGAGTGACTCCCAACTCTGAGTACTGCAGTCTACTCTGCTCAAAGCAAAGCCACTATAAATCTGATAAGATCTGTGGAAGAGTTGAGATTAATGATAGTTCAATTTTTTTCATGTGTTGGTGAATTCTTTAGGGATTTCCTCATGTCTATTACCTCCTCTCACCACCACCAAACACACTGTCTTCAGAGGCAGAAGATATTACAATACATTCAATGCATCAATGGTGCTGTTCTCTGTAAATTAGGATAACAGTACCTTCCTTCATTAAGAAGCAGAGTAGAGCATGGCCACATGGTCAAGGAGAATGACCAAATTCTAAATTTCACCTCCAGCTGTACAATCACCCAGTTGTGGGTCATACTCAAGTAACATCTTCCTGAACTAGGTCTTCTGGATATGTAATGGGAATAATTATATTTCCCTTGGAGGCTACATGGAAAGAGACATGTATGTGCAGTTCACAGTGCCATGCCTGGGCACAATTTGTATAAATGACACTCACTGCAGATGTAGGCAGTGTGTAGACATTCATGACCTAAGAAAGACAAACCAGTGAAATGATGAGACACTAAAAATGAGCTATATGTTATAGAATATCCCAAGTCCATAGTCTTCCAAATTTCCAGGCAATGATAGTGTGACTATAGCTGTATTCTTAGAACTCCCTGCAACCATTTTATGATTTGAGAATCCACTAAATTGGCAGGTCCTGGGAAGTATTCATCTACAAATATGTGCATAAGCAGGACATATAGATATTTGAAGTTTGTGTTTTTTATGAATGCTTTTTGGTAGCCATGCGCTCTCATTCCCAAAGCCCACTCCTACCTATTGCCACAACGGACCATGTCATATGCTGTATAGCCCAAGACTCAAAGGAATCTGAATGTGCAAACTAGCAACAGATGGTGCAAATAATCATGCTTTTACTCATTGTAGAGCCTTACACCACCTCAGCTATCAAGTGTGACGCAGTTTTGCCATTATATAACACTGTTGATGGATGTGTGTTCTTTGACAGAGAAAAGACAGGAAATTATAGTATCACTCCTACATAAGCAGCCCAGGGACATGATTCCTCCAGAGATGTGCCATAGGCATGTAGATAAAACTTGTACATTTTACGGACACTTGTAAAGACCCAACGCTCACATCATACCCATCACCAGTGTTTTCAGGTTACAGTAGGATGAAAACCAGATGATTGGTTAGATGTGACTCCATAGAAAAGAGAAATCATTACCTCTCTCAACTTCAGTTTTTTAATCTGCAAAGTGAAAATACTTTTGTATTTTCTCTCTCACAAAGACATTATGAGTTTTAATTTAGGGTTTTTTTTCCCCTGAAAATTGAACTCAGGACTTGGTGCTTTCCAGGCAGGCACTTATGCCACTGAGCTATATCCTCAGTCTGACATTATGAGTGTATATAAGACAACATACATAGCACCATCAGAAGTCAGTGCAGGATTTCTCTACTTTAGCACTTTTGATATTTTGGACTAAATAATTCTTAGCCAGAGGGTTAGGAGCTTTTCTACGCACTATAGGATGTTTAGCAGTATCCCTAGCTTCTACTCACTGGATCCCAATAGCATCTTCCACCTCATCATGACAATCAAAAGCCTTTCCAGATGTTATCCCCTGGAGGCGGGATTTCCCTGATTGAAAACTATTGTTACAGTACGTTCTATAGCAAGATTTACACTTCCGGAGTTGGGGCAGGGAGGCCCACAGATGCTACATACAGTTCTGTCTTCAACCATAACATATTCTGATGTTGCTCAAAGCTCATGGACCATTAACAACAGTTGAAAAAGTCATAGCTGCCTGCTTTGGCAGGGTGAACCATTGCTGTGAGCAGTGTGACTCAGATCACTTTGGCTGTGTATGCCATTGGACAGTGCCTGTGCAGATGCCTGCACTGTAGCCACATATGCTGTGGCTCTATGTGCCATGGTTGTGGGAATTTATGGTGAAAAACAAACCATACTGAGCTCTCACAGAGTGTGTTAGAACTATGTGAGGCATTTTTTAAAATCCATGTAAACTCACTACCAATGATCCCTTATTATAATGTATTAAGGGATTTAATTACTTTCAATCAGAGTTTTTCCTAAATGACCAGAAACAGTAACTAGTGAAACTTCAATAGCCACTATGCCACCAAGAGCAAAACAGATTCCATCAGAGCAATTGCCTGTACTGCAATCATGCTAATTAAAGGCCCCCAGAAGAGTCAAGATAAAAATGTCAAATGAGATTTGTTCTGGATGTCAATGATTTACTCACTCACATAATCAGGTTCCAATAAGTCTAGGAAGGAAAACTTTGCTGGGAAAGGAGGGAGAGCACTGTCACCTGCAAAAGCCAGCCATTGGGCCCCAAACATGACATACTGTGATGGAGGAAGGCAATTCCATCAGTCCTCAGCTATGGACTTGCACAGTGCTTGCCATTTCCAGGCAGTATAGAGGTCTCCACAGAGGATGACATGGATCTCATGTGTATTCCTCAAGCTTCTCTCCTCCACCCACTTTGCAAAGTGAGTTGGCCAGGAAATCACTGCCTTGTATCAAAGGTATTTCAATGAACACCCCCAAGGTGCACTGTGGGATCCACTGCTTGGATGCTGCTGAGTATAACAGTGCATCCTCACACTCTGCTTCTGAGAAATGCAGTGGAGAATCTTCTTTTAGGCTGCACCATTTGGAAAGTGACCCAGCCGATGATGCTCACTGCTGTGCCTTGGTGGCCGGCATGCCCACTGTCCAATCTGTAGGCTCCTGCTAGCACCAGGCATTTAAAAGTCTAATTTTTTTTTTGTACCAAGGATCAAACTCATGACCTCACACTTCCCAGGCAGGTGCTTAAGCCACTGAGCTAAATCCCTGGCTCTAAAAGCCTGATCTTAACACAAATTTCATTTTATTTTCCTGTATCTATTCCCTATGTTTCTAAATACACTCATTGCCTTCATCCATCTTGTTGCACTATCTGTGTAAGTTTTTGCAAAGCACCTCAAATACTTTGTGCAAAGAGACAGTGTATTGTGGAATAAATAAACTGTAGACACTGTTCCTTCCCTCATGGAAATCCCATTTCATATGCATTGAACCACACAGGTATTCATGGGCCCTGCTGTGGAAAGGGATTGCCATGAGGAGCTCAGGAAACTGCTGGAGTGGGAGAGTTCATTCCCAAGACTATATCTCGGAGAGCTGCACTAGGCTTCTGAAATTCTGAAATGACAGAGGAAGATGGCATTGAGACAGATAACTGAGGCTTGGCAGAAAATATAAATGACCCTTATCACAAAAAGAGGGAGAGAAAAAAAGTTTATATTGCATTATAATATGATTCCATAGAACTAGATGCGTTTATATTATCTTTTGTGAGACCTTACCCAAAAATATTGATTGAAATGTTGATTTAATTAGCTCCTGAGCCCACAGATTTGGGTCATTTTTTCTACTGAATTATTTTCCGTTTAATTGAGTTATAAGTGCTCTCTAAATATTCAGAAAATGCAGAGCTCAGACTTCTCGGTATTACAGAGTGATGTGTGGGGTATATATGCCTTCAGCTGTTCCCAGCGGGGTAATTCAGGAGTACTGGGTGGAAGTCACAGGATTCAAACACAAGTAAGGATTAACAGTCAGTGGAAGTGGGCTAATATGCCATGTGCATTGTCAGAATACTCACCTGGGTGCATACCAGCGTGCATATCCAGACCCTCATCACTATTGAGCCAATTCCTGGCCCCACCGCCGAGGATTCCCACACCTAACAGCAAGAGACTTATTCGAGTTCAGGTCTAGGCATCTCTTCAAACCAGGCAGTGCTCATACAAAGTTTTTTCTCTTACATTTTTAAAAGTTTTGAGATGTAATACATATACTATAAAACTTATCCTTATAAACTACAGTTTTAGTTGTATAATTATAATATACTCATATATTCACAAAGTTGTACAAGTATCATAAGACCTCTATGTAAATCCCGAACATTTTCAATTGTCATTTATATTCTCTCTCTCTCTCTCTCTCTCTCTCTCTCTCTCTCTCTCTCTCTGTGTGTGTGTGTGTGTGTGTGTGTGTGTGTGTGTGTCTTTCTCTGTGTCTTGTAAATACAGCCTTCGTCCTCCCTACACTTTAACCTCTGGTGATAACCATTCTTCTGGGTTCTAGATAATGTATGGCTTATTCTGGACAAACCATATTAACAGGATCCTAAAATATATGGCATTTTTCATCTGGCTTCTTTCTCTTAGAATGTTTTTAAAGGCTTATCCATGTTGCCACATCTATGCATAAATCATTCCTTTTATGGTTCAGTAATTCCATCTATGGATATACCACAATTTTTAATCAGTCTTTCAGTTGATAGACACTTTCAGCTTCCATTTTTAAGCTATTATGAATAACCCTGCTATGAACATCATGTATGAAGTTTTGCATAAACATGCTTTCAATTCTCTTGACTATTAGCTAGAAATAGAATTGGCAGATTCTATGAAACCTCTACGTTCCATTTTTTGAAGAAATGCCAACCTGTTTTCCAAAGCAGCTGTACCACTATACATTCTCACCAGCAATATATGAAGGTTTCAATTTCTTTACATCCTTACTAACACATTCTACAGTCCAGCTTTTTATGATAGCCATGCTAGTGGGTAAAATGATAGCTCAAAGGCGCACTTCCATTCCCCTAATGATACTTATGTTAAGCTTCTCTTCATGTGCTTATTGGACATTTGTATATCTTGTTTAGAGAAACAGCTATGTAAATCATTTGCCCATTTTTTCCATTGGGTTGTTTGTCTTTTGTTGAGTTGTAACTGTTCTTTATATATCTTGGATGCTATTACCTATTAGACATAGGACTTGTAAATATTTAAATATTTTCTCCCATTGTACAGGTTATTTTTTCTATTTCTTGACAGTGTCCTTTTTTTTTCCTGAGGCGGAGTCATGCAATGGAGTTCAGGCTAACTTTAAACTACATAGCCCTGGTGGGCTTCAGGTTCACAGCAATCTTTTTGTCTCACCTTCTTGAGTGCTGGGATTACAGGCATGTGCCACCACTCCCAGCTCTTGATGTGTCCTTTGAAGCAAAAAGCTCCCCATTTTGGTGAAATCCAGTTATTATTTTTTTCTTCTCATTGCTCATTTTATTATACCTAAGAAAACACCACCTAATTCTACAGAATTTTGCACTTAAACTTTCTTCTATGTATTTTATAATTCTAGTTTTATATTTAAATTTTTGGATTAGTTTTGAGTCAATTTTTGTCCATGGTTTGTAACAGGGATGCAACTCCCTTCTGTTGTATGTGGGTATCTGGTTATCTGAGCACAGCTTGTTGAAAAGACTATTCTATTCCTATTGAATTACCTTGGCAACCTTGTGGAAAATCAACTGCCTATGAATGTATGTATCTCAATTCTGGGCTTTCAATTTTATTCCATTAATCTGTATGTCTGTCCTATGGCAGCACTACATTGTCTTTACTATCACAGCTTTGTAATGTTTTGAAATTGAAGACTTAAATTCTCCAACTTTTTTCTCCTTTTTTCAAGACTATAAAGCTATTTTGAGCCCCATACATTTCCATATAAATTTTAAGATTGCATGTCAATTTTTGCAAAAAAAAAAAAAAAGGCATCCTGGATTCTCACAGAGATTGTGCTGAATCTGTAGATCAGCTTTGGGAGTATTGCCATCTTCACTACAAAATCTCCCATCCTGTATAGATTTGTACTAGTTATTGAATGAAAATAATATTTAGAAATAAAGAACAAGCCAGGCATGGTGGTGCATGCCTATAATTCCAACATGTAGAAGGCTAAGGCAAGACTCCATGAGTTCGAGGTCAACCTGGGCTTCATAGTGAGTTCAAGCTATAGTAAGACCTTGTCTCAATAAAACGAAAGAAAGAAAGAAAGAAAGAAAGAAAGAAAGAAAGAAAGAAAGAAAGAAAAGCAAGAAAAAGAAAACAAAAGAAAAGAAGGAAAATGTATTCATCTATATAAAAATAGCCCATAGAAGTTTGTGGACCCCTTATCACTGAAAATATTCGTGAACAAGGTTGATAATTTTGGCCAAGTATAGAGCAAAGGGATTTCTTCTTTAGGAAGGATAGTGTTCCTTTCAAAGTGAAAATCTAGGACATAGGCTGTTTTGAGTTTTCTCCATTCCTCAGGCTATAACGTACTCCAGATTACATAGGAGAACTATACCATCATAAAGTCTCAAAGGACAGACGTAAGTTCCATCAAGGATGGATAATGAAAGACCTTGTCCAAAACACTTCCACCCGCAAACTCCAGATGTCCTCAAGGAACCAGTGAGCCTGAGATACCATCTGTGTGCCCCAACTCTCATTCCTCATGATTCAAGTTGCCGGGAATTACAAAGAAAATAGGAAGGCCTTATTCCAATCAATATCCCCATCTAACATCAAACTAAGAATGGCTATCCAGGGAGTATGTGGGATCTCTGCTTTCATCCTCGGTATAGATTTTTGATCTTGGAGTAGGAGAGCAAAGCGATAAACAAATAGGTATACAATTTCACTGTTAACCTCACCTTGAAATGTAATGAAACCACTTTTAAAAATGGACTCAACAGAAAACCTGAGAAGCTGTGAAACAACAGCTAAAGAAAAACCCTTAGAAGACATGACTCTGATGATTAAAAATGTTTCAGTCCTTAAAAACCAAATGAAAACAAAAACAAGCATGATTAACCAGGTGACTCTTGGCCCACCGTAGCAATTAGGATACGTTAAAAATGAAAACAAAAAGCAGAGTCCCTCAGGCCAGGAAAGAGGAAGAAAGTCTGAGGAGTGTGGCAAGCAGGCTCAAATCAGACACTCAGTGAGCTCTAAACATTCAAGTGGCATTTTGCAAAACCTACCAAGGCCAGCAAGAGATAGACTTTAAATCTATCAAAGGCACATGCCAGCATATAAATCCTTGGTTCCACACAATAATCACAGAGCAAAAGTTATGCTTAGGGTTAAGAAGGAGGAGAGAGAGGTAAAAATCATTGAATTATTTGACTTACTCTTCACTAAAGCAATCAAATGTTAATCACTCAGCTCTTGTTTGAAGCAAAGATATGTGCAGCGCACACAGGATGTTCTGGGTCTAATTGGCAACTAGATGTAGACACACTGGAAGGTGTAGAAGTGGTCACCACTTAGATTTGAAGCAATGCTGCAGACTTGTAGATTTGGTGACTAAAATGTCCGTGTGCCTTTATGCAGGACCAAGGCCCCAAAGATAAACTGTGTGACTGTGCTTTGGGGTACCATAGAGAAAAACCTCAGCTAGTATGAGTTGAGAGGTTATTATGCATTGGTCAATGTTCTGAGACGTTGACGTGTTTGTTTCCTTTACACTATATAATCCTGTGAAGTCAGGAACATCTTAGCCTAATCTTTAACTGGTGAGGGACTATGATACAGAGAGAGGCTAAGAAATGTGCTCAGTGTTGCAAAGCTACTAATAGGTACAGCTGAGAATTAAACTCAGAAAAGATACCTCCATAGTCACACAATAACTACTATGGTACTCTGCACCTCGAGAACAAGCAAAAAGAACTGTGGTACAAATTTTCAATCAAGAAATCAATCCTTGCTAAGCCAATGTAGTATATGGATGAATGAACACTTTCTCCATAAGGAAAAGTCAACCTTAGTGAATAGGCGTGTAAATAGGCACAGAGATGTGAGGTGTCAACTGCTGTGACCATATATATATATACATATATATTCCACTAGGATTCTAGCCAGTGGCTATTTCTAAGACAGAAGTTTCTGTGGCAATTAAGATGAATGGCCATGGATGGGAAACAGATCAGAGCCTCCTAAAAATCCTTTCCCAAAAAAAAACAGAGTGTCTTGCTTCAGAGCCACATGCCCATATGAGAAGACAAATGGGTAGAGCAGAGTATCTTTCTCAGCCTATGCGGCTTTCTTGGAGTGCTGCTATTCATTGTGCTCCTGACTTGACTCCAAGCCCTCTCTCACATGTCCTACCTCCCAGAACACATTTCACACTCAACCTTGCCTGTCTGAAGCCTCATTCTTCACCACAAGCTCTTTCTCTACTCACTGGCATATCCATTTCCAGTGATCATAGCACCCTTGATCTCCGAGAAGGACTACACCAGAATACATCTGACTTCAGATAATCCTATGCTTATTTGGGTACTACAGAATGAAAATAGAAGGGTCAGAGTGCAGAAAGGTCTAAGGAGACATGTGCTTTTGGGTAACAAGAGAAGGACAGTCGGCGAAATGAGAAAAATCCCTCTTATGTAGATAAGAAAAGGAGTGTTTTAGTGACTTTAATCATTGCTAAAGCAAAATACACAATACCCACAAGTTGAAGGAGGAAAGGTTTATCTCATCTCAAAATTGGTAGAGGTTTCAGTCTACAGTCTGCTGTCTCCAAGCAGAACAGCATGGCAGAGGGGCATTGCAGGGAAAAAAGTCTATAACAGGGCAGACAAAAAGCAGCAAGCTGCAAAGCAAAGCTACAAGCCTATTGGCTGGTATTACTCACACCCAGATTAAGGTTTCTGTCTTTGGTAAACTCATTCAGCCACATCCAGAGCTATACTAAACAAATTAGTGTACTAATCCAGTACCATACACTCTTAAAGTCAGTATCACACAATCTAGATTCAGCCATCTCTGAAAAGTCCCACATATAAGTGCATCAGACTTTGAGGGGGATATCTAGATACAAATCATAACAAGGAGGATATTTTTCATCAGTGGAAAATCTAAACTATGAAACTAGAAATGTGACCTACGACATACTGAAAAACATTCATTAAGGTTATGGTCTCAGCATGCACAGCTTCAACTGAAAATGCCAATACATTGCCATCATTTTCAAAAGTCCTTGCCATGCCCCTGGAACAAAAAACACGGTTCTACCCTAGTGCAAATTCAAGGCACAATCAGACCAAGAAGCATGTACACAATAGTGCCCTCTACAGGGCAAGACATGTGAAAGGTCATAGGAAAAGGCTGAAGGAAGAGAAAACATTGAGAGTTTAGCAGGCTGTGGAGAGCACGCAAGGCCGGATTTTAGAGTGCTTTTAGTCTCAGCCTTGAAAGCCTGAGTGGATGTGAACAGGATTAGAGTGTAGGGATAGGGGTAGCGTTGGCTCAAGGGCTCAGTGATTTCACCATCACACCAGCAGAAAGTATGGATGGAGTTATTACAGGCTTGGAGTATTCTGTAGGTAAAATCCTTTAATCCTCCCAAAGCCTAGCAAAGTGGCATTTATTATTCTTATCTGATAGGTGAAACAAATGAAACCAGAGAACTTAGGTAATGTGTGCAAAAATACTGTGGTAGAATTGAGATTTAAGCCTACACTTGCGCAATTTCAAAGGTTTCCACCTGAGTGCTTACTTACCACTCATCCTCCGAAGCCCTCATAATGGTCTTTGACTTGTGTTTTCTGCCAACACACTAGTTTTGCCAGAGAAGGCTGAGTGCAAGCTTCCACACTTTACTGGAAAGAACCAAGCACAAGCATGGCCCCCAAGTCATTCAAGACTTCCGATGGCCCCAGGAAGAGATCCACAGAGTAACAATCTCACCACTTAGGATGTCTGTGGAAAAGCAAAAGTTTTACAGGAACAATATTTTCTTGGCAATTGCCTCAAATAGGCATCAATGACTCCGCCCATCGATCTGGCAATGAGAATGCCCCTAAACTCTCAATCTCATCTGCTTCTTTTTCAAACATTCCTTCACAAAGTCATCTGGCTTTACCAATGTGAAACGAGCTTTGTCTATAAAACTCCATGAATCAATGGGTCACCTCAAACAATGGGTTGTCACTGATGTTTCAACTCAGAAGCAACCTCTCTAGCATTCTTCATCTCCTATGATATCTGATACCTATATACCCCACAACCTAGTGACCTGACAGAGCACCATCAGAAGATGATACGAGGTGATTTTCTCCTCTTATTGACATGAGACTGGGATCCTTTAAATTTTTAAAAATTCATTACAGTAAAAGACACATTATAGTTAATCCCCTCAAATTACTCCTCCTCACCTCAGAAACACTTATTCCATCATTCTTGCTAATTTCTGAAAAAGTTTGGGAAGTTTTCTTTCCTGAATGTCTTTGCAAAATGTGATCAAAAATATGGTGAGTGTTACTGCCGAGCACCATTAAAGGAAAGGCAGGTTAGTGAAAAATATTACTGTGTGTCTTCATCCACTTTATTCATCTAATCTGGCATTTTGAGACTTTTATCTCTTCCTCAGTGTCAAAATGACCATAAAAGCTAAACATTTGAATTGATTCACAACATCAAAGAAGCCTGGACAATATAACTAAAGACATTCACAAAAAAGACTTCCAGAAGTGCTTCAAAAAGTGGTGAGAATAATGGGATAGATGTGTCAGAAACAAAGGGATTAATGAAAATGTAATAACATTTTTAAATTTAAACATTTACCATATTTTTCAATCACATCTCATATATAGCTAGTACCCTGCTCTCCACAGCACTCCATTCCTTTTGACTTAGATTTTTAACCCTAAATATTTTCATCAACTACCATAGATAGGGTGATAAATCTGAAGAGTTATGCCTTCAAATAAATACAGTTAAATCCAAGGTTAATCTGAGCATAGCATGCTTCTCTAGTGGGGACCTCCACCCCTTAATATGCCGATGTGCACTGAGGCTCCCTCAATGCAAACAGGATGCACAGCACTTCCCCTTTTTTCAAGTGCTTCTCACAGGGCCAGTGCTCTTCATAATACACCTAATTTGCACTACCTAGAGCCATCAAAATAGCCTCTGATGTTCACAAAGAAAGAAAATAAAACTGCTCATTAGCAAATCTAGCAGGCAGTACGATAGGTAGTAAAACAAGCACATTTCAGATATGCAAAATTTTTTCCATAACCTTTCACAACAGTTCTACAATTTTCTCTCCTTCTCCTTGACCTCTTCCAAAAAGCACAAGTCAGGAAAGGGATTTAAATCACATAAGGAGGAACCTCAACAACAATTAATATCTTACACGTCTCAGGTGTCTTTCCAGCCCAAGTGCTTTTCAGATTAGCCATGGTGGCAGCTTTGCTCCTGAAGGACCTGATGCAATGAATGCTATGCCCCACCAGGAGCCCGTGGAAAGAGGATAGATAGAGATCTTTACGCACAACCACTGGGAGCATGAAAAGGGATTGCTGGTGGTGGTCTCAGCAGAGGCAGCTCTATCAGGGGCAGCTGTCCTCCACACAGGCACAAAGCACATATGGGGCCTCAGGTGGCAGGCAATAAAGAATGAACCAAGAAGCCCTGCCTCACAGGATGGGTTCGTTCTGGGACGTGAAGGAGCAGAGATCTCCTTGGTGTGAAAAATGTGCTAGTGTATCTGCAGTTTAAAAGATGAGATTTAGGGGAAAGCACATATAAACACATACAAATACATGGAGAGAGGCAAACAGCTGGACTTCTGCTCACACATACAGTCTCGAACACACACAGTCTCAAAACTGGATTCAGCATGCAGCACCATCTCAGAGACACAAGGCAGCACCACAAGTAATTTCCACATGGTTTGCTCCATACATGGACACTAGATAAAGCCCAGCTCAGGCATCTGCTCAACAGGGAGAGAAAACATGTGTTCATATATACCAGTCAGTGCCACATGGGAGCAAAGGACAGACACGGAAGTCTTAGTATGGAAAAGAAAGATTGGACACGAGGGAAAACATGATCACCACAGGTCTCCAAAAGGTGGACAAGCATAAGCCAGTGGCCTGCTTCATTCCGGCATACACTTGAGGCATGATGCACATGTGAGTGTAGGTGATATTCATCATAAGCCCTCAACATGGAAATCTTGTTCCACCATAGAGACAAGAAAGCAAGACTAAAAACCCTGAAGCAAGGTCTAAGTTACCCAACTGACAGTTGGCAAAGGGTACTAAAACCTGATGCCAAAGGCTGTATCCTGTTCATAACACTGCACGGTTGGCTGAGGTTGGGTCCAGGCAGAAGTGTTAGAGCAAGGAGTGACTCTCCAGTGGGGCTGATTTCCGGGCCAAGACAGAATGATCTTCTCAATAGCCAAGATGTGGAACCAGCCTAACTGCCCCATAAGAGACAAAGAGACAAAGAAAATGTGGTATACACATGGAGTATATTCACAGTGGAGTATATTCAGCCATAAAGAAGAACACAATTTTGCCATTTGCAGGAAAATATGTGACTTGGAGATCATGATGTTGAGTGAAATAAACCAGAATCAGAAAGACAAATATTTCACATTCTCCCTAATACGCAGAATCTAAAAAGGATGGCAAGAAAGTAGGAGAGACTATAATTAGACAAGTGAAAGAAATAAGAGGCTGGAAGGGTTGGTAACCAGGGGATATAGATGATCAAAATATATTCTACAAGTGAATGAACCCCTCATCCCAAATTTGAAACCGGGAGACAGTGTGGGACAAGCAGAGTGACAGAGGGGTGAGAATAGTCAAAGTAAGTTATAGGCATATATGAAACTGCCAAAATGAAACCCCTTAATTATAATTATAATGGAAGAACCAATGTGCACTACTAAAAAGATATGGAACTAAAGAAATAAATAATGTATTTTTAAAAAATGAACCGGCATTACACAAACACCTATAAGGGATGTGGAGGAGATATACACAAGGACCTCTGGTATCTTCTTCAGTCCCAAGGTTTTCTAACATGGACTTGTTGAGACACAGTGGCAGCTCGCCCTTTGGTAACTTGTTTTATCTCCTGCTTTCAGCTATCTCCGGGTTAAAGAAATTCTGCCACTGGAAATGTGCTTAATAGAATTCAGGTGAAGGTCAGGCAGAGGAATCTGAAACTCTGCATGCTAATTTTTATGGTCTTTCTGCCAACACCAGCTGTGTTTCTTGGGCAGTCTATTTGATCTATTTAAACCTCATGATCTCATCTGTAAAATGGGTGGAACAAGCCAGCTAAACTTGCCCTATGATGCTGCATTTCCAGAGTCCTTTGTTACCAGCCAAAGGTTTCCTCATGGCTGTAGCGTCTCAGAATCATGAGTACAGATACGACCCAAGAGGATGATTTGACCGTATTATTCTTGAGATACAGAGCTTGAAAGTGAATGAGAACATTTTCATGTGCTAAAAAGAGGCTACTATTCAAAAGGAAAATGTCTCCTAAAAGGACAAAACTATAAATTAATTTGGGCTGGGCCTGTTCAGGAAAACAGAAGTGTTGTCCTGAGAGTAACGGAGAGGGGATATACTTCCAGATCTGTGAGAGGAAGAGAGGTAGTTTGGAGACACATTCCACGTGTGAAGACTTAGAAGCTGAACAGGTAAAAAGGTAGGTAGGACACCCAGTTCTAACTCTGTCAATGCCAGCAACTCACCGATCTCCTGGGGCAAATGTCTTAACTGCTCAGATGAGGGTTTCTAATTCCTCATCTTTAAAGCAACAAGATTGGGCACACCGAGCAGCTGCTGAAATAATTTTTATACTAAAGGGCCCACGTACACTGTCAGGCCTCACGCTCTGACCTGAAACCAGGACCTCTGGGGTGGGCACTAAGGGACACCAATTTCTCAAAGATCTCAGGTGACTCCAGTGTGAATGCCTGAGGATACATAATTGGCACCCACAGAACCAGGTGACCATCAAGTGCTTCACGTTTTAAATCCTGTGACCCCAGCAAGAGTCTGTTTCCCAGGCTCAATACAGGCTTCCAGCACTCGGGGATTTTGGTAGCAGTGGAGTGACAGTGAGAAGTTCAGGGCTCCGCCCCTAGGGAATCTTCATTAATATAAAGACTGTTTAATAACAGATGCTACAGCCCCTTTGATCCTGCTCCATTAGTCACAAAGCCATATGGATTACTGAAACATTATCTTGACCACCACCAGGAAAAGGAACAGCAAGACCCACCTCCATGGGCGTCACCTCCCAGCACTGTCCCCCTGGAAGGGTCCCTTTCCATTAGCAGCAGCTCAGATGTCCTGAGCACACAGATAGGCCCTCTCCTGGGCTCAGTGAAGAAAGGAAGAAAGAGTAAAGGAGAGGGACGTCGACTCCCTCTGAAAATGAACAGGCTCCCAGTTTTGATTTCCGTCTGCCTCTCAGGGCCCTGTAACTGAGAGAGGTTAGTTGAATGGGAAGAGTGGCCACTGCTCACTTACTATTGAGATTTTTCACTGCAAAGGCTGGGAGAAACCCCCCATTCAAGGACTTTAATTCTCCACTTGGTTAAAAATACCACAATAACTTTGATGATGATAGCGATGATGATGATGATGATGATGATGATAATGATATTAGATAATTTTCAAGCTATGGAGCTATTACTACATGTGAGGCACTTTTCACGCATGTCTTTTATTCCTTAATTTAAATGAGAGGGACAGAGAGAGAGAAGCAGAGAGGGCGGGAATCACGAACCGAAATGGCCTCAAGGCCTGATAAGGTAAGCAGTATAAATGAGTGATAGGAATCAGATGTGAATTATAAGAAATGAGGGGACTTTAGCAAAAAGGAGAGAGCATGCTCTGTCTAGGGACATCTAAGTTGCAGCCTCTAGGTTATAGCTGACAGTTGCCACTCAGAGCACAAACCATTTGCCTCTGAAGAAAAACTGAAAATGGAGAATTTTTATGTAGACGTTCCCATGTTTTACTTATTAGCAACCAGTAATTCCACATTGCTGGGGAATATAAATTAGTATAGTCACTATGGAAATCTGTATAGCGCTATCATCTGATCCGAACATGCCTTGGTATGTACTCAAAGGAATTAAACTCAGCACGCTATGGAGATACCTGCATTCTCAGGTTTACTGTGGGCCAATTCCTATCAGCCAAGATATAGAACAAGACTATGGGGGAAACAGACACAGGATGAACAAAATTCTTTCATTTTCAGGAAAGTGGATGGATGTGGAAAGCGTAATGTACAGCAAAATGAGCCAAACTCGGATAAATATTCTATGTTCTTCCTAATACATGGAATCTCAAAATGATGGCGAGAGTAGAAGAAAGATTATCATTAGACAAGAGGAAGAGAGGAAGAGTGAGGTTGTGGAGGTGTCAGGGCAGTTGATGGGGACATGAGCAAAATACCTGCACTAAACTTCCCCTCAAACAACTGAAAGCAAAGGAGAGAGCAGGGTTAGGAGAATGCGCAACGGATGAAAATGATGTAAGCATTTTATGTGCACGTATAAGTCTGACAGAATGATGCCCATTAATCTGTATAAACAATGTAAAAAAGAAAAAAATTTAGAAAAAATCAATAGCAAGTTTTCTGTAGGTCAAATAACATTCCAATGTGAGTGGCACATGGGCCTGGAGCCGCTCATTGGCAAACTGAGCTTATAGCAACCCCGCAAGATGCCGCTCTGCACACGTTTCTGTTAACTGGCTCACTTAAGGGTTCACAGATTCTAAGTGCTGGAGTTGGGGCTGGAATTCATATCCCGATTTTCCTAAGGCCACATGACATCCTCCCCCATGTCCCTACCCAGTGCTACTACAAGGCACCTCTGTTCCTCTTCTCAGAGTCTCCTCCAGCGCAGCCAGGAAAGGATACCCCATGGGATGACACTTTCTAAACAATATTGTGGACTCTTTTGTTCTGAATTCATCAAACCTATCCAAGCAAAAATACATGGTGCATAAAATAGAAGACATCTTGCCAGGTGAGGTGGAGCATACCAGCAATTTCAGCTATGTGAGAGACTGAGGCAGGGGGATCACAAGTTCCAGACCAGTCTGAATGACTTAGCAAGACCCCATCTCAGACAATACAGGGACTTCCTAGTATGTGTGAGGGGCTAGGTTCAACCTCTGGTACTGAAAGAAAAGCAAGACAAAGAAAAGAATAACAATGGCAAAAAGCAGAAGAAATCTTCCAAATAGTAAGGCGTGGGACTCAGCCCAAGGTTTCCTTCAAATCTCAAAGGCAATGGCTATATGGTTCTCTTGTCCATTTCTTCTGATCTCAAACCCATTAGCCATCACCTGTCCCCTCCTCTTTCTGACAATCTGGAAACTACCCTCACCCTTCTGATTCAGAAGCTCCGCTCCTCACCAGATCTCGTCCTCACCTCTTCTCCTTTGCAAAGGGTCCACCTTGCCTTTGGCTGTCCTGCCCTTCCTCCAACTGCGCTCCCTCTCTCCTAATGCAGGGCTCAGCACAAGGCTCCTGTGCAAACCTTCTGTTGGTCTCTGTACTTTTTTCTTCTGTGTTGATTCTTTTTCAAGGTTCTAACCTCAATCATGATTTAAAATATGAATATACTGGCAAAAGGAGAAAATAAATTGGAAGTTCTTTCTCTAAATCTTTTTAGTACTTTTGTCCTAGAGAAAAGGACAAGGTTGAGAAGAATAAATTACACCCATTTTTGTAAATGATGAATAATACGTTGAAGATATTCATGTAGTACTAGCAGATGTTATTCATACCAGTAATGTAATAAGCCTTTTGAATAAGGAGAATTTCAGTTTTAAAGGTACACATATTTTTGCCCATCTAAGGTCCAATAACAGAACTCAAAATGTAAAAATAAAATGTATTTTTAACTATTGCTATGGAGTTTATACACACCCTTACTCCATACACAGACACACACCCTCACACACATACGAACTATTGAATAATTGTCACACTAGAAATAACCTGGGCAACCAGCAGGTCTGATTGTGCCCTCCGCAGGCAAATCTGTGTGCGTCCGAACCACTCATCCAGTCCCACACTGGGCTTATGGCAGGTAGCTGGATCTAGCTGGCAGACTTTCAGCCCACATTTATCACCATCACACGACACAGTCACCCTTCCACTTCTCAGAATAGAAGTAAGATCCATCCTTTTTTGGTAAATGTTCTTCTTTTTGTTCTTTTCTAATCTGTGGCTTGCTGAAGGATATTCCTAGTCTCCATACTGGCTTCAAATGGTTTGGGATACACAAGTCTGACACACAGGCCATTATAACTGGTTCCCGTCCAGAGCCCTTCCTTGTAAGTATCCCATTCACCCAAACTCACTAACTCTCCCCAGAAGGTACCGCCACACCTTCCCTCACGTTGTCCCCTCCAACTCATCTGCATCTGCCTGTCATTCCTGCTCATCAGTAAGTATTTGCCTGAAGAATACAGAACATCTAGTTTGCTTTATTATAAAAATCAAACTAGAAGGCTGGGGATTAGCTCAGTGATAGAGCACTTATCCAGCATGCACAAGACCCTGAGTTCAATGTCAAGTTATCAAGAAACAAAAGTAAGCAAAAAAATCAAAACAGAATTTGAAACTGTTTAGCTGGGAACCTACTAAAATGTTCATAATAAATCTATGAAAGACTTACAAAATATACATAGTTCATACTAAACAGGAAGCGATTAAGTATATCTGGATTCAATATATTCAGGGACAATTGTTGACTTATTTTCAGAACATTTAGAGATCATAATAGAATTCTCACTCTGATATTTTCTGACAAAATTAACTCTTTGACCCTGGAAATGAGGTGGGGTTTGGGAACTGGGTCATAGTAGGTGGTCAACCCCTAGGAGAAGCCACAAAAAAAGTCCAGTAGTATACACAATAGCTGGCTACAGAGCCATATCAGCATCACACAACACTGACCTCCACAATGGGGAGACACTTTCCAATGTGGGGCACTCTGTGGGGGAGTGTGATGTACAGATAACGCCAAAGCAAATCTGCATGGCCAGTAGCCCAGGATGATCTGGCAAGCAGAAATACACCCTAACATTGCAAATGTTCTTTAATGTAACTAAGGCAGACTGTAGTAATAGTACTTACAGCTAGAAGTTGGTGAATGCTTCCTGAATACAGCTAGCTGTTCCAAGGCTCATCCACACATTTCCTCTCTAATACTCAGAAAGACACAATGAGGCCGACCCTCCTCTTTATCCAAAGGAGACATGGAGAAATGACACAGTAGCAAATCCTGGCTCCGGTGTTCAAACCCACAGAGCCCAGCTCCTTCCTGCCACCTTTACCCTACTCACAAATCATGCCCACCCCAATACAGTGATCTCCTAGATGAACTATTCCACCACTGCTAGGAATTGTGGTTCTCACAGGGCTGCTGGGGGACCGTGGATTTGATACAGGGGAAGCATATTGACACAACCTAACATGCAAACCTTTGCACTTCCATCCTTGTTGTTCCAAAACACCAAGAAGTTCTGGCATCCTCATCCTGTTCCTTATACATTGCTTACACCCTAGTTTCTCTCTCCCAGCTCTCAGGTTAATAATTTTGCCTAAATTCCCCCATTCAGAAGGGTTCAGGAATGGCACAGGAATCATGAGAGGATGAGAAGTGAGAATAAGGGTTATTTATATTATTACCCTTATAATAGGGGGAAGGATGAGAGGTGAGAATGAGGGTTATTTATATTATTGTCACTAAAAAATTATTTTTACATAGTCATATAAAAACCACAAGAAGATAACTAGTTTGTTTGGATTCCCAGCACAAACTATAGTATCTTGGAACTTAATAGATGCTCCATAAATGTTTACTGAATTAATAATTTTTAAAAAATACTATCAATAATTGTACTGAAAAACCTCTTGGTCCATCAAATATTTTAGACCAAGGGGATAAAAGCAGAACTGATATTCTACACAGTGATTTTCATACTCTGACTTTGATCACGATCACCAGGAAGTTTTGTTAAAACAAAGATTGCTGAGCCCCACACCCACTTTCAGATTAAGGGGTGTGGAGTGAATTCCCAGGATTTGTACTGTGTCTCTAACAAGTACTTCGGGTGATGCTGATGCTGTGGATACTTTCAGAACCAGTCTTAGAAAAATAATGCTCCCCTGAAATTCCACTGGTGAAAGGGTTAGAAATCACTCAGAGCATTTTCTCTGGGCTGGAGCATAACCAGGTAACACAAGTGTGAAAGTAAAATGTGGTGAGTTCCCTAGCATGGGGCTCTGCACACAGTGGGCCATGAGCCAGAGCTGGTTGATCATTTGCCTGAAGATAACAAGACATATGCTTAGTGATGCTGTACCAACCTATTGTCTAAGAAAGAATGAGATGCTAGAAGAGTCCTAACTTGGTGTTTGTCAACTGTAAATCATGTGAAATTATTTAGAAGTTGAAGAGTAAAAAGGAATTGTGATCTGTTATCTGACTGCAGTACATAACCCCAAACTGCATGGGAATCAAATAGATGCTGAACAAGTTTCCTTCCTTTTTAGTGTCATTAAAAACTCAGATTTACTACTAAAAGATCAAGTGCATACATTTCAGATCTGTGCAAAGACTCCCTGTAGCAGCTCCTCACCTGAAGAAACCTGAGGAAACATTAAGGTTCAAAGGAGCACTGTATCTCCCCAGGAAGCCAGAGGGGGTCAGTGGCAGGAAGAGCAACAGGCTCCTTAAAAGTTTACTGAAATAACGAAGAGTCATTCCAAAAAGAAACAGTGATATTTGAGGTTCTTAAAATGTATAGAAGTGTTGGAACAAAGGGCACTTGATAAGGATGCCTTTTGGGTTCCACTGCAGAATTACCCAAAGACACTAAAACCAATTTTTGTAGCAATTATGGCACCTGAGTCTGACAGTTCACGTTTTGTCAGACATTCCTTATTAAATGGCCCAGACAAAACCAACTTCTTCTTTGGGGGAAATGAAAAGATTGCATTTCCACGTACAGATTCAGAAGTGAGAAATATGAGATAACAGCCATCAGCCCCAATCCCATTCCTTCCTCCAAACGCTTATGAGCTCTGTGTCATTACACTATGTGACTGGCCCTCCGTTTCTTCTTCTATAGAACAAAGAGATAAGTCTCAATGGCTTCCTTGGGTCTTTTTGAGATTTAAAAATGTCTGTGCTCCATAAAGAAGTTAAGTAAAAGAGAATTAAAGAGCAGAAGAAAAAAAATCTTTGCTTTCAGCCAAGTCCTATTGCAGGGATAATTCTGGGTCCAAGATTTGAAGGTAAAAATATAAGCGAGGATCATATTGCAACTGCAATTGACTGGTGATAAAACCAGCCCCAGCCAGGATTTGATCATGGGTCGCCACTTTTCAACATGGCAAAAATGAGGCTCTTCAAGTGCTCCAGAGAGAAATGTTCCTGGGATCCTGCCTTGTGTATCTCTCCTGCAACACCCAGCAGGCCCTTTGCTGTAACGTGGTCTCAGATCACTCTTATCAGTTCAGACTTTCACTTTTTTCCCCCAAAGGCAAAAGGCATTGGTCTAGCTATGTTTAGAAATATGCACAACAAATCAAGAAATAAATTCCCACGTGGAAAGACAGAAATGCTAGTCTCAAATTCCAGGCAAAGTTCCATTTTTATAAGCCTATGAAGACAATATAAATAAATCAAGAGTAGAACCTGCTGGCTGCCATTGCTGATTCTCTCTCATGTTTTAAATACTGTTCCTTGTGCTGAAAGGTATATTTAGCAAGTATTTCATCTTTCTCCTTGTTCAAAACGGTCTCTAAATTCAGAAAGAATAAACTACTTCCTTTGACCTTTTTTATTAGTATGCTGATGGCTTTTTACTTCTCAAGTGATTACCTCCTTCTGAGAAAACAATAAGGGTCATAAGTGTAGTAAACAAAGTATTTAAGTGAAAATTTTATCAATAAATTCATAATTTTTGTTCAATCAGCTATACTATTTCATATATTAACAAAACTTTTTTTCTCTGTCCTAGGGGCTCATTGCCCTCCAAGCGCTGCCCCATCTCTACCTTTGGCTACTGCTACGGTGGCCTGGAAGGTCCATCCTGCCCAGCTCTGCCCATTCAAATCCTCCACTGCTTTCTACCTCTGTGGAAACTTCTCTGAAGCCTCTGTTCTAATTTAAACAAGCCATTGCTCTCTAAGCACACTCAGCATTTTTGGCTTTGGGTCTCTGTGACACACATCACATTATGCTGGTCTCACCAGGAACCATTTATGGGCTTGTTTTCCCAGCTGGAGGGGGGGGGCTCTGTCATGCAGGATGACCCCACTCTGTTTATCTCTCAGCCTCACTGCCCTGACGCTGAAGCACAGAAGCTGCTCCATAATTAGGAGCTCTGTGCAAAAAACATCCTTTGTGTTTACTTTGGAGTTAGTACCAAGATAGACAACCAAAGAGTGTATCTTGATTGACTTTTCACCATCTCTGCAGTGGCGCCAACATGAATAGGGCCTGGCCATGCACACATAGTCATTACAAATAGCTGCATTATTTTTAATGCCTTGAAAAAAGGATGTATAATGTGTTGTTAAATGATAAATACAGATTATGAAAATATACACAGAATATGATCTTATTTTGCACACTATGCATGTGTACATGCTTGCATGGCTATGTGTGTTATTTGCTTTCACATGTACCTAGCTACACAAAGAAAAAAGACTGGAAGGCTATCTGCCAAAATCTCACAGCATTCATCACAGCATGCAGTATGAGAGGTAATCCTTACTTCTCTCTCCTTTTCTGAAATTCCTTAAATATGCATAATGAACATATATTGCTTTGGAAGCAGTGATAAATTTAGATGCCAGTTATTTTCTTAAGTGCCACAGAAGCAAAGCAGAGTTGTGAATCACAGATCACTATACACAAAGGATTAGCTACTAACTAGGTAATCCTAGCAGCATTAGGAATCTTAGGAGAGGTCCCTAAGGTGCTGGTCCAGTTATGTGGGGACAAACCCTGCCTAGTTTTGCCTAAGGACAGGAATTGAAACTTGCACTGTATGCTGTTCCTGAGTGGGTCATCACCCCTTCCTATAAACTTTCCCCTGGACCACATGAGTTGGAGCTATTTGGGTCACTTTGCTGAGCCCAGAAGGGAGGAATAAGCTTAACTGCAGATCCAAAATGATGCTGGGCTGCCCAGCAGCCCCTTCTCCAGCTGGGCCTAGCAGGGCACACCCCCTCCCAAGGGCCTCTCATTCAATGCCGCTCACTACTCACATGCCAACAGTGTAAAATGATGGATACTTTTAATACAAGAGAACTGTCATTTATTTATTAGCTAGGGACAGGCTAGGCAGCTGGGAAGGATGCATTATAAATCAACTCCTTTCTTGGCCATTAAAAATTAATACAGTTCATAAGGTAGGACATCAGTAATTTCTTTATTAGAGCAGAGTGTAATTTTTTTTATCTTTTCTTTTAGGTTTGGTTTTTACTTCCTGTCTTCCTAGAGAATGCTGTTTTTTCTAATGATCAGCTGGGTATAAATTGGCCCAGGGAAGAGGGACACAGCCTTTCCAACAGAGGTTAAAATGGAAGGGTAGAAGCTTGGGGAAGAAAATGATCGCTGAACGATTTCCCCTTAGAAATACAGTGTCACTGCATCCTCCCTTTGGCCTGATGGAGAGCCACTCTGCATGAAAAATGAAAAATGGAAAACATTTTAAGTCTCTCCTATACCAGAGGGAAAGAAATAGCAAGTACTCTAGGAATACTGAGAGATTGCTCTGTATAACGTGCTGAAGGCTTCTCCCCCACAGAGCGGCTCTAACTAGCTTTCTCTTGTCTCCACACCACCTTAGCCTTCAACAAAAAGAAACAGGGGTGCCAAAGCCCAGCCCGGACCAGGTGCCCTTCATATAGACTCCAGTATACTGGGGATCCGAAGACACAGTGTCAGACCAGGCCAAGGGGCTCAGCCTCCATGAAGGCTTCCTTTTGTTTCTTCTCCTGAGTGTCAGCTCCGGAAAAAGTGAAAAGCTGGCCTTAGGGAACAAGCAAGCTCTGCCTTCCTCAATCTCAGAGGAAACAAAGGGGAAAATTCAGAGTCTGCAATGTCTGCGTCTCATCTTAAAAATACAGAGGGGCTTTCAGTAGTTGCTTCAGACAAGTTGACCTTGTCAAGACTCCAGCCAATGTATGTGTGTTAAGGGCAGGAGAGGGTCCCACACCTGGCCACACACTCCACTCTGACACACTGTCCTGACTCGGGGAGGATTTCACTAGGAAGAACATCAAGGTTCGGGCACAAGCAATTGGTGTTGATGTCAATGTCAAATCAGCCACGATGGAGTTAAAGCTCCTGAGTAACAAATCTCCACAAATCCCCAAGCACATATTTAAAATCTATTTTCAGAATTACTCTGAGCATAATTCAACCAATCAATGAGCCATTAGGAGTTTAGTCCCAACACTTCTTCATGGCATGAAGGCTGCCGGATTCAGCAGAATCCCGTGTGAAGAGTTGTCACATCACCAGCAATTCTAGACCTGGGAACTGAAGCTAATATCATGCCTGAGGACAGATATGGCCAAAACCTGGGCAACAAATTAACCTACATACACTGGGGATAAGACAAAAGGATGTTCAGCCAGGAAAGAGGACATCTTGGCTCCAAGGAGTTTTGGTCTTCTTTTTCTAGGGGAGCTCCTGAATCACCTCTCCTTGTGTCCATTGCCAGCTAGGAGTCCAGTCCAGTCTAGGAGTCCAGTCTAGGAGCCCAATCCCCTCCTAAATCCCAGCCCAGGTCATCTGGAGCTTCAGAGGCCCAGGATGCAGGAACTAGCTGGCAATGGACACAAGAAGAGATGATGCAGGAGCTACCCTCGAAAAAGAAGACCAAAACTCCTTGAAGCCAAGATGTATGTAGGTTAACTTGCTGCCCAATGACCTGGGCTGGGAATTAGGAGGGGATTGGGCTCCTAGACTGGACTCCTAGACTGGACAGTAGATGGGTATTGGTATTGAGCTCCATCATAGAGGGTACCATGGAGGCCAAGCATATTAGTGTTCAATATCCTGCACAAGGGGTGTGTGTGTGTGTGTGTATGTTGGGGGGGGTCAGAGGAAATTTATTTCAATAAAATTATCTGACAAGAGCCCAGTAAAACAAACACAAGTATCTCTCTGTGAATCTAGCTGAGCCCCCAGCGTTTCAGCTTCATTAGTCCACAAGGAAACTGGCCAAGGCCCTCTGTTCACAATATCTGTTGTTTCCTAACATCCAACCTATTACAGGCCTCAACTCCTAGAAACACTTATGTGGTTATGGATCTAAGGGATAAAATGGTATTTGTTAGAGTGAGGGGGAAGAAGTCACTAGAAGGAAGAATTTTTATCTTCTCAGAAATAACATTGAAAACATATCTTTTTGGCATCATCATTAGTTTCAATGGCATTTTTGTATCAGAAACTGTAATGAAAGATGTAAAAATATCATTATTAAGGTGAGGATGATCATGTGTGCATTATTTAACCGAAGTTTAACAGAATATTTTCCAGTCACTACCCCAGTTCATTTCAAAAGATACTGTGGGCAGGTGATCACATTGTTTCATCTCTAATGTAGGAAAGACAGACAGCTTGTCTTGCTCACTGCCATGTGACAGTTGGGAGTGGGGACCAGTACATCACTTTTTGTTTTAATGAGCACATACCCACTATAACTAGGGGTTCAGTTCACCCTCTTAGCTGCTGGACCCGCTGTAGTTCACTCCAAGCCAAAGTTTTACATTCTGTTCTTGAAAGAAAGTCATGCTCTGACCTTCCACACAATAGTTTGGAAAATAGAGGCATTGAGAAGCCAGGTGGATCTTGGATTACACATTTTCCTTAGCAGCAGCTCCCTGAGATTCCAACACAGATGGACCTAGAAATGAGGAATGCAGTGCAAATGTAGCTGTGACCAGCATCTCTACATCTGGGGCTTTAGGAAGTATGAGAAGCACCTGCAAGACTGTCCAGGCAGAGAACAGCAGGCAAGGACCTCTGGTGCACTGAAGGAAGGACCTGACAGAAATCCTCAAGAATGCCACACCCTATCCTGGCATTCCTCTGGAATGTAGCTACTTCCTGCACCTCGCGGGGCCAGGCCCATCTGGGCACCATCAGAGTGAGCTACCACATCTACTGGTGAGGCAGGCAACAACAGAACCCCAAATACCAGGACATAGCAGAATGGGGGCTGCTGAACACCTATGTCCACTGAGATCCTCACAGGTGAATCTCAGAATCAGAATCAGTGGCACAGTGATGGGAAATGGCATAGGAACAAAGTCTTTCTCGGGAAGTTATAATGACTTTAGGACTCCAGGCTGGTAAAATCACACAATAAAAATTTTATTTAATCCTGGTCTTTCCAAAACTATTTGACCATGGAATATTTTCTTGAGGGGGAAATGCTTATTAGCATCCCTCAGTGCATAATTTGGGAAATACTGAGTTAAAGGCAGCTGGAGAGAAGATGGAAGGACAGCTGGACTCTCGGCTTCTTGTCCAAGGGGTGGGTGGAACTTAGGTTTGTACTTATCAAGCATCAGGAATGTAGAGGAAGGAGAATTCCCTACTTGTCTCCCATAGGTCCCATCCTCTTACTAGGAGACTGGCTTTCGTCTCCCATGAAAGGGAGACATTGACCATTTCTCTTGGGAAAGGACTCTGAAAAGAAGATAATAATAGCGAGCCCTAATAATAATTTTAATGACAAGAGCCTCTTGCTGTCTTTAAATTGGAATTCTCCCCTTTCCTGTTGCCTTATGTTGGGATTTCCTTTGTCTCTCTGCATGGGAGACACAGGAGGTAACCTCCAGCGTCCTTCCCTCAGCCTGTATTCCTGACTCTTCTTCCTTGGAGTGGTGATAAGGGAAGAGTCCATCATCTGCCATCATACTTTGGTTTTGTTATGGCTTAAATCTAAAATGTCCTCCAAAAGTCTCATGTATTCAGAGGTAGGAGTTTGGGTGATCTTTATCGTGGGGTGTTACGCTCATCAGTGCACACATCCACGGATGAATTCAGTAGCTGAATGTGCTGATAGAATATGAGGCCAGGTGGCAGAGAGTGTGTCCCCTGCTGCTCCCATCTCTCTCTGCTTCCTGGCTGCCATGGGTTGAACACCTTTTCCTCTACCATGCCCCTTTACCAGCTGACCATGGACTAAAACCATGAACCAAAATAAACCTCTCCTTCTTTAAATTGTGGGTGTCAGGTATTTTGCCCCTGCAACAGGAAAGCTAAGACAGGCTTAAAATTTGAGAAACCTCCTTCATCCCAGCACTAAAGTCCACATTTTGGTTCCTATTTAGTCCTATGTATGTCTCAGCTGGCTCAGAATTATCACCCTTGAAGGCCCCAGTACAGACTGATTGCCTGAACCCAGGGAGCAAAGACTGAACTTATCTCCGGGAACCTTTGAGCTAGAGAAGATCTCTGAAGGAAGTTAATCTGCCCACTCCTTGAACACAAGACTGAAGTCAAAACATGCCAGGAAGACAAGGAGTTCCTTTTGCTCTAGGGCTTGGGCAGGAAGCAAAGAACCACTTCATAAGTTTTTCACTTACCCTTCCTGCTTACTGGTCCCTCAGTTCACTCTCCACCATGAAATGACATTACTCCAGGCTGGCTGGGCGGTCTTAGCTCCTTTACCTTTGACCATAAAGCACATCCTTATCCCACAAGTTCATTTTTTAGCTAATCACTGTGTATTTACAGTAAGTATAATTATACCTAATTACTTAATTAGCATGACTGCATGCAACTACTAACTTTGAGTATGTGATTATGGCATTGAAGCACAGAACAGATGAGGTCCTGATAATCAACAGGCAAGCAGGTTGCCCTGGCCCAGGGAGGTCGGTGTGAGTCTATCCCTTTGGCCTAGATGGTTATAGGGCTACAGTTCATGCTCGGGAATGTCTAGAGTTTGGATAACTTTGGGGAAATGACATTCTTTGACTTCTTTTTCTTCCTGAGACAGGAAAAAATGGCAAAGTGTCAAACGTGGAACGTCAACATCTGGGGGATTTAGGAATCAGTGTCCAGCAGCGGTTAATCTCTAGGGACAGAGACCTCAGGACAGGCTTGTAAGTATATCTGAACTCAAACTTGTGGGCCTAGGACTTGCTCCCTTAGGTTCTAAGACATTCCAGTCTGGGGTCACCCAGCTCTTTCTAGAAAGAAAAGAAACTGGAAAAACATTAAGAGCAATCCTTTCCTCCAGAGACCTTGGGCTTCCCAAGCATATAACGACAGAATCCTCAGAGATTTGCTACTTATTCTAATTGGATCTGAAAATGGGATTAGATCTAAAAATGGGGCCAATCCTGGCAATGTTCTGTGAAATCCTGCCTGGAAAGCTGGAGATACCAGTTTGAAAAAAAAAAAAAAAAAAAGGGTGCAGCTAAATAATGCCATTACCTGTACCAAGATTCGGCATATGCTTCCCCCAAAGGAGACTGTCAAAATCCAACTACCAGAATAAAGGAGGGGACCCATGGGAATCTCTCATACTGGCCCCATTTCTCTCTCGAATCACATCATCCAAGGTTGTGTCCTCCAACAGTCACAGGAAGTAAAGAGGAGCTTCAGCATGCCAGTCATCACTCCTCAGCTCTACACCCTACTGAGCTCCCAGACCAGCAGTGCAACCGGATCCTCTTCTTGCCATCAGGCCAGTTCGTCCATCTGGGGAGTGGTGCTGGATGAAAACCTAAAAGAGCTTACTCTGCAGTAGCAGCAGATGCTGTTGTTGCTGCTGCTCCTGGTTCCAGGAGGGTCCTGTGCCTCCCAGACAAAAGAGCCCATTTTCCATATTTCATCTGCAAGTCCATTATGCTGAGCTAAGTGACTGGGAATAAACACCCATCATTACCCTGCACTAAGCGATGTTTGTTAGTACAGAAGGTGACAGAAATCTATGTCATGCCAATGCACTATTAATATTGCATTATGCACACAGGCTCTGTGCTCCCCATCACAGCTGGGAAACTGGCCTCAGCAGCTTCTCTTCCAGCAAAGCAAGCTCCATGACTAACTGGCCCAGAAGAGAAGGAAACAAGCCCCTTATTCATCCCTGATGAAGGATCACTGGTACTAACTCCAAGAGACAGCTCCAAAATCTAGTACTGCCAGCTCCAGTTCCCGGCACAGAAATTCTTGCCTTGCAGGATGATACGCTGGGGTGGGAGGGTATGTCAAATGCTGGCCCTGATGGAAGAGAGCAAGGCCAGGCCAGAAAGCGATATAAACAGTTGCGCTGAACTGAGGAAAGGATTCTAAAGTCTAGCCCCGGGGGCTGGCACTTAATAAGTAATTAGTTCTTGTTGACCAAGTAAAGGGAAAAAAGAGAGAGAAGATAGTTGGAGGGAACCAAGAAAGACAGTGTTTTAGTAATGTTAGGACCATGGGGAACTAAGAAGGCCCAGGACAGAGCTGAAGCTCAGCAGATTGGATCTATGATGGATCCAGAGAAGGCTCACAAAGGGGTGGCCAGCCATGAGGGGTGAAGGTTAAATACACCCCTGTCTGTGAAGATGTAGACACTCACATGAAAAAACAGAGTCAGCATGGCGGGCAGGCTGACCACGACTCATGGGTAAGAGAAGGCGGTAAGATCTCAATCATAGCAAAGAGGAAGAGAATTTGGATGCCTGGCACGGAGAGGGACAATGACTGATTGAGGCTGATGCCACAGAGAATCACACTGATGAGCTATGTTTGAACTGCCATGAAGGCACAAATACATAGTTCAGTAAATCAAGCGACCATATGACCAATGACATGGCAGCAGTGCCAAGTGCTCACTACTGGTCCACATAAAAACTCAAGAGGAATTACACAGTTATCAGTTTCTGGTATAGGTGTGAGCTGAAAAGAGAAAGATTTATATGGTTACACACATCTGAACACACATACACACCATCTGTACAATTCAGAAAGTGTATGAGAAAGGGGTGCACATCCTCAAGAAGCAGGAGCTGATTGGGATATGCCACTTTAACATGATATGTAATGGACCTGTCTTGGCACACTGGAAGAGGGTTTTGGCTTTTTAAAAAACAAATCTAACCGTATTCTGAACATATGATCAAGCAATCACACACCTAAGTAATTACACAAATGAGTTGAAAACTATTCCACACAAAAATCCTGTGCAAGAATGTTTACACAACTTTATTCTTAACTGTCAAATATAGAGAGCAATCTAGCTGTCTATTATGGGTTATATCTCCTTCAAAAAAGAAGTATATTTAAGTCTTACTCCCAGTGCCTTAATATGTGAATTTAGTAGGAAATAAGGTCACTGCAGAGGCCACTAATAAAGTCAAGAGAAGGTCACAGTGGAGCAGGCAGGGCCTCTGATCCAAGGTGCCTGCTGCTCCGAGAAGACAGCTGTGCCAAGGCAGAGAATGGGGATGCAGCAGCAGTAAGCCAGGGTGGGCCAAGATTGCCGCACGTCACTAGAGACCAGGAAGAGGCAAGAACAGTTCCCTTACAGGTTTCAGAGGACCCTGCCAACAGCTTGGTTGCAGGCCTACAGCCCCCAAAACCTTTCCAGTTGTTTGAAGCTACTCTGTGACGTTTTGTTATGGGAGCCTAAGGAAATGAGTGCAACATTCTTTGTCAGATGGATGAATAAGAAACTGTAGCACATCCATACAGTGCAGAATTGTTCAGTAACAAAAGGAATAAGCTACCAAGTCACAAAAAGACATGGAAGAACCATGAGTATGCATTACTAGTGAAAGACACCAATTTGAGAAGGCTATCTACCACATAATGCCAACTATACGATGTGTGGAAAAGGTAACACGAATTATGAAGATAGAAAATATATCAGTATTTTGCAGGGGCTGGTAGGGTAGGGTAATAAGTAGGTGAGCATGGAGTATTGTTTCTCTAGCTTATCCTGAAGTTATTTTATATATTACTTATAATTTCCAACTGTCCCACACCAAGAGCAAATCCTACTGTAAACTCTTCACTTGCATTAACAATAATTTCTCAATAGTAGTTTGTCAATTATAGCACCAGTACCACACTGTAATGGTTGACATATTGTTCCAACTTGAGAAGTTAAGAAATGTAAGTGATTAATCAGGGTGCCAGGGTCCTTACTTTGTAAACATCCTCACTCTGTGCAAGAGGAGGGCACCAGAGGTGGTGTGAGTGCTACACCCACCCAAGGTCAGGTAGTTTACATACAATACAAGGGAGGAAAAGCAGCTTGCTCCCTCCATTTTTGTTCCTGTTGGTTTTTCTGCCTTCTGCCACCTTGAACTGTTGCCCTTCTGCCATGTTGCATTGCCTTGAAGCCAGTTAACTATGGCCTGAAACCTCCACAAACTGTGAGCTAAATAAACCTTTCCTTCCTTAGTTTTAGGAGTCAGGTATTTTTGTCTAAGAAACAAGAAAAAAGTAACCAACACACACACCAATGCAAGGTGTAATAATAGGAGAAATTCCTGGGGGCAGGGAGGGGAAGGGAATAGATGGTAATGTTAATTTCTGCAAACCTAAAACTGTTGTAAGAAGGGGGGAAATGGCAACACTGTAACCAGGTATCCTCTTATCTGGACAACTATAAACCTTAGGGCCTTGGAGACAGCAGATGGCATGTAAGCCAGACCAAGGCTGACCAAGTCTGGTGATAATAGTGACCTTTATGAAACCTTGGATGTACTATGCTGAAGCCACCTTTATTTCAGAAATGAGGAGAATGAGTCTCCAAAGACCCCAAAAGGCTATCTTCCTCCAAGGTCACCTCCCTCAGTTCAAGAGACACATGGGGAATGTGCAGAGTCACTGGCATTCTAGTCAGTGTGATCTGTTAGGAAGGATGGGTGCTAAAGTCAGCAGGTTTGTGTGTATAGCTCAGGCACCATGTTAATAGCTATGATCCAGAACAGCTCACTGAAGCTTGCTGAGCCTGTTTCTTCATCAATCAAATGGGAGAAGATCCTCCCTCGAGAGTCAGTTAAAGACCACATGAAAGGAAGAATAATAAACAGTAGCCCTGTGCTTGGCCCAGAAGGGCTATGGATGCTGGTCATGTGCCTTTCCTTCTCTGTAAATCTCTGGAGATCCTGGGCCTAGAGCCACCCATGTTAGCCAGCTTCCTGTGACTACAACAGACACCTGAAATGATCAACTTGTAAAGGTAAATTTATTCCTTTAAACTCACATTTTGAGCAGGCTATGATCAGGTGATCCCATTGCTGTAAGCAACTTTTGGGGCTGCTGGGTGGCAGTGAGAGGAGACATGGCAGAGCAAACCAACTCAACCCATGACCAGGGAGCAAAAGAGAGTGAAGAAGAACCAGAGTCTCTCAACACCTTTCAAAGACACAACCCCAATAACTTCAAGACCTTCTACTAAACATGCCCCACCTCCTAAACTTTCTACCAGCTCCCCGTAGTGCCACCCTGGGACTAAGCATCTAACACATGTGCCTTTGGAGGCTTTCAACATCCAACAGTAGCCCCACGTGACATGTGCTAGTATCTTTGACCTTAGTCCCAAGTTGTGCTTTCTGTATAAAATAATTATCTAAGGACTAATCTAAGGATAAATGGGAAATCAAGTTTGGGAAACAAGACATATTTGAGAAGTGGCAAGATGACCCAAGATGTGCCCCTAAGTCATTCAACACATTGACTGTGAGCCACGAATTATAAAGAAGAAATGAATGTCGCCTTGGAATAGTATGGGCCTAGGAGCAATTCACAAGAGACTGGAAATGAGCCAGGGGTTAAAGGATGGAAAGATGTAGAAGGAACAAAGTGGTGTGGAGTGGGACCAGAAGAAGGAGAAAAGATTATCAGATCGACATAGAAATTGTATTAAGGCAGCTAGCATCTAGGGGCTGGGGATTGGCAACGTGGAGAGAAGAGATAAAGGCCAGTAAGCCATCAGGTGAGAGCTGAATGTGCAAGGCCCTGAGAGGGGGCACAAGGAACCAGGGAGCACCCTCTGGGCTTGAGGAGTGGCCATATGTGTCCCAGTTCTTCATTGTTTCCAGAGTGCAGGGCGCTTGAGAGAAACCCTCACAGTGAATGTGTAGAGTAAATGATGAAGGAAAGTTAGCTGAGCACAAGAGACTTGGATACTAAAGAAGAAGAGACTCAAACTCACATAGTGCAGCTCTAAAGAGAGACCAAGAATGGAGAGTTGGGAGTGGGGGTGATTCTAGGAAGATGGAACCAGACAGAAATGGAACTGGGGATCAAGGAACTGAAAGAGTGTGTTGAGCAGGCTGATCAGGATGGGGAGGAGCAGACAAGAAGAAGCTGACCTGGGAAGGTGATGACACTACCTGGGGACAATAGCTGATGCCAATCCCTGAGAACAAAAGGAAAAAGAGATGGAGGGGAGAATACATGCAGCTCCCCCAAATGCCTTCTGCTTTCTCAATCAAGGGAATGGGTTTTGAGAAAGTGGATGAACAGAAAACCCAGGGTCTTAAAAAGAGCTAAGGAGCCTTGCAAATGGCCTGTAGGAAAGAGCCAATGCATGACAGCAGCAAACAGTCCAGCCCCAGCCCACAAACCACGTTATTGCAGCTCAGAGCTGTCACAAGGGTGATAAAGGTAACCAAACACCCAATGTTGTATGTACATCTTTTCCCTTCTCTCATATAACCTATTGTGATCTCTTGGTGGCTCATTCTCTGGGGTCTAACACAATGTCTAGGACCCTGAGACATGTAACAAGGTGCATCCATCTCCTGATGCCATTCCGGAGTCAGAAAGCATCACATAAATAATGAGGGAGAGGGCCTTATCAGTCTTAAGTTTGCATACACATGACCAAGTAGCTGCATCTTTATTCAGTTCTTTCGGAAATCCTGGAAAGGCTGAATAAACACAGAACAAAAGCAATGTCAAATGCAGAGTGGTTGTTGGGAACACAGGCATGGGGATGCAAGCATCTGATAAGGATTGTACCAGGTGATCTCTAAATACCCTTGCAGCCTGGCAGCCAAAGGAAATGGCTACAAACCAGACTTAAGACATACAGAGACTCAGAAGCAAAAAGATCACCAGCACCCTAATCATGCTGGTCACCATTCATGATAAACAAACATACCAGTGAATGCTCAGTGCTTAATACCCAGCTGAGGGGCCTGGGGAAATGATGTCTCAAATCAGACAGCTCCAAATTGCTGAAATCCCTTCCCATGTGACACATTTTAAAATGGGTCAAGGAAGGGAATGAGATGAGAGAACCATGGAGCCCACAAGTTGAGAATATTTCCTCTCTAAATCCCTGGATTCTTGTCATTCTCCCAAAGAAGGGACCCCAGCCTTGCGTGCAGCGTTTGCTCATCTATGTGCCAAGGCATATGTGGCTTTACTACATATGCCTGTGTCTCATCACATATCCCTGAGTGGGTTAGTTCCCTGGACTGGTGAAGCACTGGAGAACAGAGATGAGGCCTCCTGCTGCCTCATCTCAGCTGGTAAATCCACCAAAGGCACCGGGACACTCCATGGAGCCCCTGTCTGTGAGTCCCCATGGCTAGCAGAGGGAGGACCGACTAGATCCATTGTGGTCATGCCTCACACACTTTCTGCAAATGACCAGAGCAGCCTCTGTCTGCTGGTAGGGTAAATGTTCCATGTCCTAAAAAGGATACTTGGCCTTATACTAGAGGGTTGTGACAGTCAGAATTACCTCATGGTTCTCCTTTGACAGGCAGTTTGCTTCCCTCCTGCTTCAAGACTCCATCAATCATCTGCTTCCCCTCTGTCATCACGGCCTCCTCCCGATTACACAGAAGTATGTCTGAACCCTGCGCACTCCTAACCAGAGGACACTAGAAGACAGGCTATGCTTGCACCTGCATGGTGGCTTCTCAGCTCTGCACTGTACCCTGACGTTCAAGGACATTTTCTCAGTCCCACGTTCCTCTGCACACCTCCCAAGTTACCATGGGAACACTAAGTCTGATGGCCCAAAGAAAACTAAAATATGTCAGATTCACCCCACTTGGAAGCTGTGCTGAAAGCTGGGATCAGGAGCTCCACAGGGCACAGCGCAGGGCTCAGATCACACTCTGCACCTGGAGCCCAGTATGGCTGCTAAAGGGAAGACTTGGTATGCACAGAATCTCTCCCCTTGCATTTGTCTGCTCATTCAGTGCATTTGCAATTCCAAAACCAAACCCTGAGGAGTTTTTGGTATCACATGAGGATATGCACAGAGCGGCTAAAAGCATGAGTGGCCCTATGTGGACATCCGCAGTTGAGAGGGACAGGGCAACACTCCCTCTTCTTTTAAGATATTTATGTTCATTGGCAAGTAAAGTTGCATATATTTCTATTGTTTTGAAGTTCTTTTTTCAGTTTACATCTCTAAAAATGTGCCCTTCTCATGGTCTATCCAGAGCCAGTTTCTTATACTGTTTTCATGCTTTTTGTTAGTAATTTTGCTCTTTAAGATGGCTCCCGACACTGCCTGAAATTCCACCTGCTGCTCCTAGCACAGGATGGCTGTGATGTGTCTCACAGAGTAAAAGGTGTGTTAGATAAGCGTGAGGCACTCATGAGTTATAGTGCCATTGGCCAGTGCGTTCAGAGCTTATACTCAATAAGGTGTCTTGAGAGAGAAAAATTCACATACAATATACAACCAGATTATGTACTGATGGGCTGATGAAATGTCCTCAGGCTCACAGGAACCTGTATTTCCCCTAGGAACAAATGGTTCAGCATTCTTGAACTCATTGTTTATAGTGACTTCTTAGAAAAGAACTATATCAGTCTACAGCTATACCGTGCTGAACGCACCAGATCTCCTCTGATCTCAGAAAATAAGCAGGGTCGGGTCTGGTTAGTACTTGGATGGGAAAATAAGATTATGGTGAACAATGACACTCAATTCTATATCTAATGCAGCAATGGTGGAGTCTTTGTTCCAATACCAATGGCACCCTAGAAAACTCCTCATCGACCCTAAATTTGAACCCATGCTACCACCAGAGAAGGAACTTCGTCTCAGCCACATGAAGGCCAGGCCAGGCAGGAGCCTGACCTGAGATAGGAACTGGCACAGCAACCTTCACTGTTTTCTACTGCCTGTCTTTCGTTCTTACCCAGCCTTGGTCCAGGTGCCTTTCCTCACACAAATGAAGCATCTTATGTTCACTGAGGCAGATTTGGGAGGACATGTGGAAGCTAAATGATGACCTGATGCTGACTTGAGCCCAGTCCCTCCCACTGTGGTAACCTTCTCACTTAAAATTTAGAGCCAAAGGAACGGGAGCAAAGGCCAGTGAATGGGGTAGCTACTCTGCCACGCAATGAACCAATAGGACTGGCAAGAGTTCTGTGAGCTACAGTGTGACCCACATGCAGACTGCTGAGCCCTCTTCCTAGTTCTATGCTGGGAGACCAAAATAGGAAGGGAACCTATTAGCAGGCATCCTAGGGCAGGAATGGGGACTCACAGCCTCCTAGGAAGTAGTATTCCTGTCTGTAAGGCAAGGCCTTCACACCTAGCTGATCATCAGGCCCCCTTCCAGCTCTCAGGTAGTTGTTGGCACCTCTGCTCTCCAAAGCCAAAGGATCTCCTCTCTCTCTCTCTCTCTCTCTCTCTCTCTCTCTCTCTCTCTCTCTCTCTCCCTCTGAAGCAGTGGGTTGCTCCCCTGGGCAGGAGCATTGGGAAGAGAAGGGCTGTGCATTGGTGTTGCTGGGTCCAGACTGAACCTGAGCACAGGGCAAGGGGGAACCCTGCCAGATGGAGGGATGAACCACTGAAGCTATGGGAGCTAAGAGGGACCTAGAATGGCTCAGCAGAAATGCCAAGAGAGGAGGTGGAACCAAGAGGAGATGAGCAATAAGGAGGAGACAGGTACCCTGGGCCTCTGATCTGCCATGGGAAAGTGAGGGTTCCTGGCACTTGGCCTGAGACCCAGTTATCACAGAGCAGGACACGAGGGGCTGCTGGGGAGATGCTTCCATTCAAAGGGACCTCATGTTTCATTCCCTTCCCTACTCAGGGAGGCTTGGAGGTTCGGTGGTCCCCAGGGACACTGTCTGAACAGAGTCAAGTATCGTAATTACCCAGGCTCTGTCTGAAGAGTAGACCAGCCTCCTACATGTCTCCTGTGTCACTGGGATCACCTCTCTCTTCCCAGGGTCCTGCTGATTCTGGGTGAGGAAAGAGGGGACCAGACCCATGATCCTCCCTGTCACAGGGAATGTGCTTAGGGGCCTCTCCTTACCCAGGTTGTACTGAAAATTATTAGATAATCAGGGAAGGTCTTCTAGAGAGTGGGAGGTTGGCAGTGGCAGGGTACCCCAGAAGATTTCAGAACCCCAGCTACATGGTCTGTTGCCATACCACCCTTCCTCCCCAAAAGGGACAGGATTATATCCTGCTACTTACATGTGTCTGGCTTGTGACAGTTGTGTCCCTGACGGAAGTACTGGGGGTTCTCGATGACTGGGATGCGGGTCATACCAATGACCACTGTGTCAGGCCCAGCATCAAGAGATGAGGGCGTGGTGATGCCATGGTTGATGTGGTGCAGGGGGCTGGCTGAGTCCTCTTCACCACTGATGACAGCCACCGGACCTGAAGAAACCACCAGAAAACATGTCACTCTGGGGAGGTCCTGCCCCACAGGCAGCCAACTCCCAGCCCTGCCCACAGAACCTGTCTTCCCCATCATGTTGCCCATAAGAGCAAAGACCATTACAAGCTTATTCTGCTGATGGTCTGAATTTTAAATTCAGTGAACCCTTCCCATCCAATTCTCTTTCTTGACAATTACCCAACCCTTAACCATGGAAATATCTCCAAATCAAAAGTGACTCAAGATGACCATGTTATAAATTATTTTCACTTTCTCTGTTATCCAAAGTGGTTAAAAATAATACAAATTTTAGAGGAAAGCGTGGTGGAACACACTGGCAATCCCAAGATTTGGGCAGGAGGATCATAAGTTTGAGGTCAACATATAGTATGACCTTATCTAAAAAAAAAAAGATGTTTTAAATGAGTTTATTTGATTATGTAGCAGGAACAGGAGTTTTAAAACATGATCTATAGTGGTTGGCCTTCTGCCCCTCCTCTGTGTGAGAGTTAATAACCACTGATGCCGGGTTCAACTCCCAGTGATTCTGATCCAGGCAGTCTGTGGTGCTTCCTGGGTGTCAAGATTGTCAAACTGCTCCAGGTGAGTCTTATTACAGCTGGAACCAGGACTACTGATTGGGAGCCTGGAGTCCCAGAGTCTCTCAGCGTGGCCATCAGCTCTCAGGGGAGTCTGAAGCAGCTCTCACAAGACTCCCACATCAGGCCTTCCTCTTTCATAAGGTGACCAGCCTGGTGTAGACACAGGCACAGGCTGACCCACGTTTCACAAGTGAAAGTAATTAGGCCATGTCACTACTAGACTTCAGGCAGGTGGCCCGAATGTTTCTGTCTTGGAAGACCTATGTTTCCCCCAATGGCTTCAGAGAATGCCATTGTCATCTTCCCCAACCTCGGCTTCACCATGTTCTAACCTAAAGAAGCAGCCCAGTGAATAAGTCTGCTCCAAAGCACAAGGTGACAAAGATAATGAATGCTGCAGTCTTGGCAGAACAATGACTCTGTTTGGTGGTGTTATTCTCTCATACATACAAATAAAACTCCTGTAAAGGGAATTAGCTGTGACTACTTGTGGCTTCATAGGACAGGCATTTTAAATGGCTTGCTTTGCTAGACACAGGGTCCCCAGACAAAGTACCTGCTGTGATTTGGTTTTGTGGCTTGAACAATATTTCCACTGCAGAAATCCATTACTTCTTGCTGAAGTTTATGGAGAGAATATTTCCCATCAAACAGCAAGGTGAAGTGGCAATGAGGCAGAACTAAGTGCAAGACTGGTAAATGCAAACCGAGGACCCTCAATTCCACTCTGTCAGCACAGACAGGCTTATTCAACCCATGACAAATGACTGATTGCATTTGGACACCATGTGAAAAAGTAGCAATAAGCAGTTGCCCAAATACAATAATCACTTGCCTTGCAAAAGAAGCAATTCCTGAAAACATTTTGTAAACTTTTTGGAAAACTTCACAGTGAAACCAGAAAAACTAATTATTTCTAAACTAAGCTCTAAACTGTTCCTTTAACTGTTCATTTAATAAACTAAGCTCTTTATTTTCTCACCCTTGCCATTAAAATGCAAAGAAATTAAAGAAATATCATTATCACTGAAAGGAAGAAGAGAGGAGACAAGAAGAAATAAGATATGTCAACTGCACTTTGGAAAATGAAAAGTCAAGGGAGGTTGGTGATTTGGAGAGTGCAGGAGAGACCAACAGGGGGACTGCAGGGGCCTACTGATAGGATGTCACTTCTGTGGGGCTCCCAGGACATCAAGCACAAAATATCCAGGAAAACAGAAGGAACAAGGCAATGGGCTGGAATAAAGCACCAGGCCATGATTCCATCCCCACCGCACAAGAACAGCAATTTATTCCTAGAGAAATTGAGAGCAAAGGCTCAGAGGAGGCTGGGAAGAAGCAGGAAGCTGGGCTCCTTCTCCCAATCCCAGAATAACAGAAAGTACATCTAACCTACCCACCACCCCCAATCTCAGCTCATGACAGAGATTGGGACCTGAAGATCAGACAGTGCTTCTCTGGAGAAACTCTCCAAGAAGACCCCATATATTGACATTTGGGGTCTCCCAATAAAATTCTCTGTTGGCTCCATAGTCATGTCAACAGACGTGCCCCACCCAGTGAGCCAAGGCACATACTACTAGCTTTCTAGAGCTCAAATCCTAACGACAAAGAAGCAGTGCAGGATCACCAGGAATTTCAGCACAGTTTCAGCATGAGAAGGAAAGAATAAGGCAAGAAATAGTCAGTGAACATCAGGAAACAGAAACAAACCAGGAAGCAGAAGATGACTTAAAAAAAAAAAAACTATTATCCTTGGAGAAGTAGATGAAGACGCCACATCTATAAAACAATATGATGCTTAAACATGAAATATTACAGAATCACAGTTAGAAGTTATTATCCTTGAAATTTCAAAGTCAAAGAAGATTGGAAGATAAAGTCAAGGAAATCTTCCAGAAAAATCAAACAAATAAACAATAACAACAAAAAATAAGTATACATAAACAGATAAAGAAAAGAACATTAAACAGAGATAAAAGATATGATTAAAACAAGTTGAGAATGAGGAGGGAATAATGAATTGATTAGGAAGATATAGGAAGGAGAATAAAAAACTTATGGAAATTTCCCCAAATTACCTACTTAGTTCTTAACACAATTAAAACATGGGTATGAGTACATATATGTACATTCACACTCATACATTCACATGTGCGGGCATATACACACAGACAAACACACACACATTGGACATGACACAAAATAATGCTAGGATAGGGGATAAAGAGAAGATAGAGCTTCCAATGAGGGAGGAACTGGTCCCAGTGATGGGCCTGGAAGTCAGATTGCTACCAGGTTGCTAATACGGCAGCTCAGAAAGGCAATGGCATTCTTCATAATGATAAACACTACTGTTGTTTCTGCACTGAGAAATCCCTTCAGAATGTGATGAATAACTTTTTAGCTAGCATTCTGTAATTAATTTTATATGTATATCCACCATAAGAACAAAAGAAAAGTACTTATAAATGTGTCTCACTGGTCCCCTCTCTCAGGAAGCATCGGGAGAGTCTAGCAAAACAAGGGAGCAAACAAGAAAAAGAAATGTCGTGGCCATCTCTGGTTGTAGGGTTAAGGCAAGGAAGTATCCAAGGGGGACAGATTCACAGCTTTCTCCGCAACCATAGGTCACCTGGTTTATCACAATTACAGACCACAGACTGCAAAGCATGAGAAAGCTTCTCCCCACCTCTCTGTGTACTTTGGGTCATTATGTGACATGGAAGAAGGACAAGAATAGAAATACTTGGGAAGATATAACTTTGGGACTTCACTGTATGTGCAAGGTGTTTCTTTTCATCTGCTCTCACAAAGTACATGGATAATGAGAGGGCAACAGAATTTTCTAAGAGTTTGTGGACAAAAGTAGTCACCACTGTCTTTGCATAATTCAGAATTTGAAATGGCTAGAGTAACAGCAATGGGGAAAAGGGCCCTGCCAAGCCATGGGTAGGAAAGGGATCATGCAGAAAGACTTCACAGAAATAAAACCACAAAACTAGACATCAGAGCTCTGGGGAACCCAAAGCTTCAAATGTGGGCATTGGAAAGGGAGTAAAGAAAAGGAGGAGAGGAAAAGGTCATAAAAAGTAGAAAAGAACTAAAAAGAGCATATTGTTATAGAAGTCAAAAGGAGAGAATTTCTACAAGTGGAGAGAATGAAAAACTGAGGGCAGGTAAAATAAAGAATGAAAATGGTTCACTGTGGTTGAGAATAAGGAAGTGACCTTATTAGCTACAGCAAGGTTTACAGAATGGCAGATGTAACGTCAAATTATGGTGAGTTGTGTTAGCTGGACAAATAGCAACCATCAGCCCAATTTTTATCATCCACTGCTTCCTAAGTATATCTCTGAAAGTATCATTTCTTTAAGATTATAATGCCTCTCTGATACTGGTGTCATTATTGTCCCACTTTAAAGATGGGAGTGTTGAGGAACAGAGCAGTGACCTATTCCAGGACATAACCTGACAAAAACATGGTGACTCAGAAATGGAACTCACGGCCTGACTCAGAACCATCACCCAGCACCACCTCCCTGCAAATGCAGACTGTGGGGACAGTGAGTGTCTGAAGGGACACCAGACCAATCCTGGTTCATTGTCCCCCTCACCAGAAGCTGCCTTCAATGGTGAATTCATGGTATTCTTTTAAAGATGTTCCCTCTGACCCTTGAGAACAGAGATAGGAGTGAGTCACCTCATTAGACTCATACAGATAGATCACAGGTAATCCATCATCTCCCCTTCTTCCCAGCTCTGCTAAATGCTCTGATTAAATCACATCCACACAGACAAGGGCACTGTGCCATTAGACCCTTGGCCAGTCTACAAGACTCTTTTCCCTCTGCCTTTTCATAAACTACATACCCTAAGATAAAGGCCAATAAAGGGCACATAGACCGATAGATTCAAAGGGTGTGGACAGGGGCTTGCACTATTCAGCTTGGGTCTGAGACCAGCACAACTCCTCAGTGGGACCATAGCTGCCAATGATAAAGGCAAGACCTGCTTGGACTGGACTGCTGGATACTCAGCATCCATGAACCTTGACATAAAACGTCAGTCTCAGGCTGAACATGGTGGTGTACACCTGTCATCTAGGCTACTTTGGAGGCTGAGGTGGGTGGGTTTCAAGTTTAAGGTCAGCCTGGGCAACTTGGCAAAACCTTGGATCTAAGTGAAAAGTACAAAGGACTGGGGATATAGCTCAGTGATTCAGCACTTGCCCAGCATGCATGAGGCCCTGAGTTCCATCCCCAGCACCATTACCATAACAAAGCCAGCCCCAGCCTCCATCAGTCATAAAAAGGGCTCCTCTGTGAAAGGTATAAGTAAAGGGAGAGGCTGCCTACCTGTGTGCGTACTATATGTGGGCAACGTCTGACCTTCCTTTCAATTTTTTTTGGAAACCTAAAATTGCTTTAATAATGAAATCTATAAAACAAAAATAAGTTTTAAAAGTCCCTCCGGTCTAGGGTTGTATCTCACAATAGAGCACTTGCCTAGCATGCACAAGGCCCTGAGTTCAATCCCTAGCACTGCAGCAAAACAAAACACAACAAAAAGTCTTCCCGAATACCACATACATTTCCAAATACCCTTAGGGTGACTGAGGTACCCAGATGAGAACAATTCATAGAGTTGGCAGCATTTCATTCTAGGAACAGACTCCCCTTCTCAGTTTTGGCCGTTCTCATACCAGTCACCTTGGGGGAAGACCCACAGGCCTGTCTGGCCTTGAGGAAGAAGCATTTCTTCTTACTTTAATAACCACAGCAAAGAATCTATAAATATACCAAAAAAGGGAAAGAAAATCTCAACCTCCTGGGCAGCTCTCCTCCACTTCCCTGAAGCTGCCAAGGTCCAAGGCAGGTCAGGAACAGGAGCCAGGACTGCTATCTTCTGGGCACTCAATCCTCACACACATTCAACCCACCTAGGGCCTGCTAATGGTCACACTATTGTTACTAATCCACTGCCAATTACACAATTACTTTGCTATGCAGCACAACATAGAAAAAGAAAGAGCCTTTCTGGCAAGTTCAAGGGAAGATAGATCCACTCAGAGGCATCACATTTTTTCTCCTCAAATTGCCATCTTTTTCCTTCAGATCCGTTGTGGATTTTACTCTTCCACTGCAGTATAACAGAATGGTTGGAGCCCTATGGGGACCTGGCAATCCCCAAAGGGACTTAGGCTGGTCTTGACAGGGGTTTCTTTGGCTCCTTCCATCTATAAGGGAAGAGCATAGCACCACAGTAGGAATGACTCGGATCATCAAAAGAGGTTGATTCCAAGGTGGGAATTGTGTCACCAGAGAAAGCACAGGCCTCAGGTGACATCAGTGAGGGGACCTCACTGCAGGGGGATGAGCACCTGCAATCATAGGAAATGCTCTGGAGTCACCAGGACCTGCAGGCACAATGACTACTCTGCAGGAGTCTCTGGTGACTCTGGCAAAACTTTTATCTCAAGGCCCCTAGTACAAAACAAGAGGTGGATGGGGCAGCCTGGAAGGTAAGGCAGAGCCCTGCCTCATCATTTCTCTCCCCTCCTTTCAGAACAGGGAAAGCTCTTCCTTGGAATCCTCACTTCAGTGCCCTGCCCTTGTCTCTAAATTCCCTTCTGAACCTGGCTCGGTGCTGCACTCCTGTAATCTCAGCACTCTGGGAGGCTGACACGGCAGGAACACAAGTTCAAGCTTGGCCTAGGCAAGTTGGCAACATAGTGATCCTATCTCAAAATTAAAAAATAAGAAAAAGGACAGTTGCAGATACAAAGACCCTGAGTTCAATTCCCAGTAGCACAAGAAACTAAAAGTAAAAAATAAACCAACTCTCTGACTCATAAAGCACTAATAATTCTCCAAAATTTGAAAAATTGGAAGAAATTCAGTCACTGGCTCTCCACACTGAATTTTGCTCAGCTAGCATACTAAAATGGTTCTTCAAACACCCGAGGAATGATGTGTGGTTCCAAAGATTCTGGGATCCTTATAGCTTTACCAAAAGAGAGAGGGAGAAAACCCTAACATTTATTAAAGCCTACCATATTCCAGATATGCTGGACATTTTGTCCTCATCTCATTTGACCCTCAAAAACTACTGTTACTCTCATTTGATCAACTAGAAAACTCATCTTCAAACTAGTTTAGTTTTCCAGAAATCTCCAAGCCAGGAAATGATGGAACCTGTACTTTAAGACATGAGTGTTTGTTTCTGAAGTTCTTCCCATTATGCTGCCCATTTTCTCAACAGTATGGCCAACACCAAGCATTTCTGACGAATAGGGCTGGGTGTCAGTAGATGCCCCTATATGAAGGTGAGACATCAGACCAATGCTCTAAGGACAAATGCTTTCAAGTTTGGAGCAGCCCCTGTGATATATGTGGGTAGTCATGTTCGACATGCACAGGTGAATGTAAAATTGCTCAGCCGGAATCTATCTATCTCTATTACTCTTTCCTTCATCCTTGTGTCTCCTTCCAAAGGTCTTGGAGAGAAATCTCACCTCATAATCCAGAAAGACCCTTCAGGAACTGTGACCATCATGACAGCTGTTCACCAAGAACTTCTAGCACCTGCACCCCCTGAAGGTAGGCAGTACCTCATCTCTTTCTTGGAATAAAAGTTAACACAGATGAGGACCCATCTCTTCCACATGAAACTTTATAACTCAGGGTGTCATATTCTCTTTTTCTTGTGCTGATATTTGTGAGGGGACCAGGCAAAGTCAAAGTTAACCACTCTAAAACCTCAAGGGAAGCTAATATGGAGTAGGGGATCCTAGCCAACACAGGGTGCATAAGTGGCATAGGTAAAATTTACAGCTTTGTTGTTTAACTCATCAAACTTGGTAGGATACTGTCTACCATATCTCCACAGCCAACAACGTTAATCTTAATTTTTTTCATTTAGAGTGTATTGTGGCTTGTATTTAGTTGCCCCCGCCCCCCAAAAGCCTCATGAGGTCATAAGTGGGACTTTTTAAGAGGTGGCTGGATCTAGAGAGTGTAACACTGGGATTGATTCATGGTGCAGTGCTAGAATCAAGGGCACTAGGATTAAGGGTGGAAAAGATGTAAGAGATAGAGCTGCAGTCATCCCTTCCTTGATTTTCTATAGCTATCTTCTGCTTGCCATGAACTGATTACCCTCTGCAGTGCCTCTCTGCCAAGCCATCCTGCCTTAGAATCAGCCAAAACTGTACTGAAACCCTGCAAGCTGTGAGTTAAATAGATCTTTCTTCCTTTAACTTTGGTTGCCAGGTATTTTGTCTCAGCAACTAGAAGAGTAACTAAGGCAGCATTTCATATCTCTTCAACAAATCTCCACCAAAATGCTTCGTGCACAAGATATAGGCAGGTTGTCTGCAATGGTGCCATTCATCTTAAAATGCCTCCACCTCACTCTCTGCCCCAAAGCAGAGCTCAGTTCTAAGTAGATTCAGATTTCAACCACCTAGCTAGGACTTGGAGGGTTAATGAAAACAAGCCTGGATGTGTGTCATGCTTTTTTAATGTGTCAGAATGAGGCAAACAAGCCAACCTTTGGATTAAGAAAATGAGCTTTTAAAAACCTCAACCTTTTCCTACTGATAAAAATCAAACATTGACTTGTCCCTGGTGGGAAAGAGCTTCACATCAACAAATCTGGGAGCAGGAACTCATAAAATGGAGTAAGTGAAAGCACAACAAACACAATTAAAAATCCAGCCATGCTCAGAGAGGGATTCCATTTGCTGTCTCATAAAAAGAGCCTGGTCCTCAGAGGCAAACAAAAGAAAATCAATTTCTTAATTTTTATTGGCAGATGTGGAACAGAGGCCAAAAGAACATAGGCTGTTCCCAAGAGCATGCCCAGGGACAAGTCATCACCTTCAATTCCTGGGCGGGTTCCTCTAGGCCCTATCCCCTGCTTCCTCCAGAGACCAGACAATCATTACCACTGTGACCTTTGGGATACACAGAGTCCTGCAGGCTACCCAACCAGGCGTACCTCTCTCCTCACTTCTCAGCGCCTCTCCC
>PVLA01011119.1:0-56205 GCA_004027455.1 Hydrochoerus hydrochaeris
AAGGTGATGCATACAATCCTTACTCCTTGGAAGGCTGAAGCAGGAAGGGTCAAAAGTTGAGATCGACCTGGGAAATTTAGGGAGACCCTGTCTCAAAATAAAATTAAAAATCGGGCTGAGGGGTGTAGCTCAGTGGTAGAGCGCTTGCCTAGCATACATGGGATCCTATGTTCAGTCCCCTTTCTGCAAAGGCCAAAAAAAAAGGTAGCAGAGGTTTCATGTTTATTAAATAACTTGTTAATTTTAAGAACTAAAACAATGTTTTCAGTAAAAGTTACACTGCTTTTTTATAAACCAAGATTTTAACAAACTTGCTTCTATTTTGTCCAAGACCAGGTAGGCAGAAAAAGAAAAAAACTTAGGAAATTCGGTAATAAAGGGGATTATTTCAGAACAAGCTGCGTTCACATCTGCCCTAAAGCTGCTGTGCAAGAGCTGGCAGCCACCTGGTAATGGCAGCCTCTGAAAGGAGGTGGCAGTGTATGCACCCGATCCTTCAGGGTCTTAAGGGACAGGAAACGAGCCCATGGGTCCCTTTCCTTAGTGATGTAACTTTATACACAACAATCCATGTGTTGAGAAGTCATGTTCGAGTTGTGTGTGGTGGCACATACCTACAATCCCAGCACTTGGGAGGCTGAGGCAGGAGGATCATTGCAAGTTCGAGACCAGCCTTGGCTACAAAGTGAGCTCGAGGCCAGCCTGAACTGCATAGCAAGACCCTGTCTCAAAAAGACAAAAAAAAAAAAAAAAGTCACATTCTACGATCAACACCAAGTCAAAGGCAGTCTGGGGTCAGCCTTCAAAAGCAGTTTCTGCCCTCAACAACAGCAGGACACTCACCTCCCAGAGGTGGGCCACGATGGGCGCGTCCGCCCAGGAGTGCTCTGCGTTCATCCCTATCTTGCCATTCTTGAAGACGATATACGTGAGGGACTTGTCAAACCACCTGCGAGAAACACATGCGATCATGGAGCTTCGCGGTTCAGGCCCGAAGCGACCTGTCTCCCTCTGGTAGGGCCGGAGGCTTTGCTGTCCACCCCTCTGACAACTGGCCAGAAACTGGACACAGAGTCAGTCATTCCTTCCTGTGCCAGGCGTGAAGATGAGCATGTATGTCCTGGGAATCAGAGCAGGACAGGTCACTGGAGCGCAAGGCGGCCGGGGAGAGCAGAGGCTGTCCCAGTAACAGATACACTTACAGCCCCAGGCAGCCACGGTCCCCAGCCTGCAGGAGAGGGGGCCCTCACCTTACAGTGACCAAACGGAGGCCCCACCAAGCTCCAGCCCTGTGGCCACAAGCAAGGCCAAAGCTGACTCCCGGGCCTAACCCCACGCTCAGCCCTGTCTGCCACCATCCATCTGGGACGAGGTACCCAGAGACCACTGCATCTGAGCATCTCCAGGCAGAGATGGACAGCACAGCAAAGGGAAGAATCTCCGATGCTCGGCTCCAGCTGTGTGTGTGACAGTTTGGATAGAGGGAAAGAATCCAGAAGTTATTTTTACGCTAAGTTTGTTCCTCAACTGCAAAGATACCTGGGGGTGGGCGTCAGCCTCAGACAGCAAACGCCTACCTTTGGAAAGGAAAGGGCGGTACCTGTCATAACAACGGCCGTGCAGGAGGGACTTGGCGTAGCTGTCCAGGGACGCTTCTGGGTCTTCTTTTCTGTATCCCTGCTCGGTTTCATCTAGCGTCACGAAGAACGCTGCTTTTTCCACGGCATCTAGAGACTGCTTATTTTTCCCACGTGCAAAGTAGGTCTTGCGACATTTGGCCCAGGGTATTCTGTGGTAAGGAGCACACACAGTTAAACACAGTGGCACCTGTAACAGCTTGGTGAGGGCTCATGGCACCTGCCTGAAATACAATGTAACTTTTATGAATTTTCAGGAAATAAATTGTTGTTGATACTAGGAACTAAACCCAGGGCCTCAGGCATGTTAGATAAGTGCTCTACCACTGAGCTCCCTCCCTAGCTGTTCTGATTTTGAGACAGGGTCTCTCTAAATTGCTCAGGCTGGCCTCACTCAAACTTGCCATCCTCCTGCCTTAGCCTTCCGACTATTTAGGATTATAGGTGCATACTACCGAGCCTGGCAGGCAATTTTTTTTAACATTATAAGATATATTTATTATTATTACCAAAGTGCAATAATTTTCAATTCCTTAAACAAATAACTGTGAAAAACATACTTCACAAAGTAAAATACAAACGGGAAATCTAACCACTAGATTGCCTTTTGTAGTATTACCCTAACACTATATTTAGACTAGGAAACAAACAAAAACACCTGAATTGTTACTAACACAAGAACTGAATTTGATGAAAAAAAAAAGAAAGAATGAATCATTTCAGCATAATCTGCCATTTCAAGGTTCCACTTCTACAAATTGTGTTAAATCGGTTTAATCATGAATAACACTATATAACAGAGCAAAAGGAACACGACCGTCATTAGATGTGACCCTTGCCCCGCACCCTCCGATTCCGTCACAGCAAAGCTCCCAATTTATTCTGTCAGGCTCCGAATCCTGTCACTCCACCCAGAGCTTGGAAGTAGGCCTATCATATAACTTTGCTGCAGTAACCTAAGTTTTACCTTTCTACAGGAAATGCTCAGTTATTTGATAAAACATTAAAACACTGCTAGCAATCAAGCATTTTCTGAGCTTATTTACCAAACACCTAATTATGTAAGAACTGACTACTCAAAAAGGTTCTTTAGAATTTGGTCCATAAATTCACTTAATGGGTTAGAATTTGAAACCTGCAAGAAAAGGAAGTGGGAATCCCTAACCCTAACATGCTGTAATTGTACTTTTTGTTTTGTTCTGTGTTTTGGAGACAGGGTCTCACTATGTAGCTGTGGCCAGCCTTGAACTCGCACCCATCCTCCTCTGGCAGGAGATCTTTTTTTTTTTTTTTTGTGCTGGGGATCAAACTCACGACCTTGGGCCGCTGAGCTAAATCCCCGGCTGCCAGGAGATTCCTGAAAAGAAACCTGCCATGCGCTTCATCTGTGCGCCTGCTCTTGCATCATTTGCCCAAATGGGCCTTGTCATCCATTCACCCTGCTATTCCTAGAGCAGCATGTACGGCCCAGTGCGTTATCTTCATTCAATAAACACTCACTGAACCGCAGCCAGAATGCAGGCTGGCCCATGGGCACAGCTGCCAGGGAGCAGCGGCGACACAGCCGAGCACGGCACAGGGAAGGTGCACACACTGCCCTCCCCGTCCTCTCTGTCTTCCCGGGGAGGCAGCCTAGAGCACTTCTGGCAGCAGAAGTCACAGCCAGCACAGAGACCTCTGCCCCTCAAGCCAGGATCTGCTCTGCAGCTCTACTGAGGCAGGGACGGATTCAACCTTAGGTCACCTGGCTCCCATGTCCTGTGTACAAGAATGGCAGGACACTTCTGGGGCAAGGTCCTCTTAACTCTCCACACACAGAAGGACGCAATTCCCACTCTGTCACCTCTTGCCGTGATCCCCTCTGGCCCCATGCACCCCGCCCCGCCCCTGTGCACCCTTCCGGATCAGGTCTGCCAGGCCTCCTGTCACCCACCTCTTCCCTGGCTCAGTGCTCACTCACAGTGCCCACACCAAGTCCATACCCGCCATGGCCCCCAACACAGGTCCCAGCCCAGAGGACAAAGGCCAGAGCAAAGGGCTGACACGAATGCAGCCCTCGGTTGAAAGGCTCAGGGAACGTCGGCTCTGGCCCATTCAGAGAGGAGCTGGGGAACCTCAGGGCACCTATAAAGCATGGGGCTTCGGAGAAGGAGATCCTGGTCCCCAACCTGTGCCATCTCTCAGGCCTGCTGTCAGTAGTTTCCAGTCCTTCAGATAAGCACATCCAAAATGAGCTGGGCATAGTGACACACACCTGTAACCCCAGCACTCAGGAAGCTGAGGCTGGAGGATCCCTGCAGATTCAAGGTCAGCCTGAACTACATAGCAATACTCTGTCTCAAAAAAAAAAAAAAAAAAAAAAAAAGGAGCAAATCCTTCCTAAGAAACACTTCCTAACGCCGCCCTGTCCTCCACCATAGCAGGTGCCAAGCAACCCTGGCTTCTTCTAACACAGCCTCTTTAACCCTTCCCACGCAGTCCTCTTTCTGGTCCTCACTGCTCCGACTGCCAAACCGTCTCCCTGCTTCCCTGGAACCCACCTCTAAAATCCCCTCCCTCCTCAACCACAGAAAACCTCTCTGTCCACAGATCTACTTGTGTCCCCTGTGCTGGACCATATAATGACAGCTGACAGCAGCAAAGCCAAAGGCAGCTGTCACTGTGACAGCTCCTCGGCCTGCTGGTGCATTCTGCCTGCCCTGGCTCACTCTGGACACTCACTGTCCTCCTGGCCCACTGCCACCATCTGTGAGACTCAGCCTGCTGGCGGCCCCGATGCCCAGTGCTAAGCCCTCTGGTCTCTGTGGAGGGTCGCCTGGCTCCCATCACCAGCCTGACTCCACAGCTGCCCCCAGCAACACTGGGATGTCTCAAGATAGCCACAGTTGTCACAACGAGGGGGCCACTGGCATCCAGTGGGGACAGGGCAGGGGTACTGCTCGCCAGCCCACACTGCACAGCTCAACAGACACCCAGCCAAGGCCAAGTGCCCTGCAGGACTTGTAGCGGTCATGCCCTTGGGTCAATGAACACCTTGTTCCGAGGTTCCTGGCTTCTAACTCTCAGTTCATGTTATTTCCTCATACCTAGGGCAATAAGCATGTCTTTCCTTTCAGGATTTTGGCCCACTTGTCCTTAATTGCTACAACAGCTGGGGACATTGACATTGACAGTGAAAGGCAGCCCTTCCTTTCAGCCTCCGAAAGCAGAATCTCTAACTTTCTCTTACTCCCCAAGGCCAGACACACTGACAAAATCTTTCTTTCTTTAAAAGCATTTGCTTTGTTTATGGGTCTTTAACCTGTCTGCAACTTTTCTACCCAAGTTGCTAGGAATACTCTAATTCTCCCCACGTCTCTGTCTTGGAGCTGGAAATTCCCTGAGCTACCTTGTGTGCTAGACCACAACCAATGACGATGGCTCCATAGCCAAGAGGAAGGTCTGCTGCCCAGACAGGACGAGAAGAGTGTGAACAGAGAGGCCCCGCTGGCCAACCTCCCGGGGTCTGTTAGCATCAGAGCACGTCCTTTTTGTCTAATCCCACTGCTACACACTTGTCCATGCTTCAGTCCATGCCCAGGCAAGGACTCTCCCTGAAACCCCAAAAGGAGCTGGGCATGATGGTGCACCCATCACCCCAGCACTCTGGACGCTGAGGCAAGAGGATCGCCAAGAGTTTGAGGCCAGCCTGAGGTATATAAGTGAGTTCAAGGCCAGTCTGCATTACACAGTGAGATCCTGTCTCAAAAAAAAAGTTTTAAAAAATAAAAATAAAAAACCACAAAGACCGGAGGTAGCACACCCTGCTCCACTGACTCCTGTGAGGTCCCTTTGCCATCTCTGCACGTGACCATACCTGTGTGGAGGAGACATGAGTGCGTGTGACCCAGAGAAAGGAAGTTTGGATCCTGTACCTGGGACCCTTGCAGACCTTGTCCCGTGTATCACTTCCCCTCACTGCTTTTTATCTTTGCAGGAAAACCCAGGACCTTTGCCCTGAGCTACGTTCCCAGTCCTTCTTGCTGGCGTGGAGAATCGCCACCTCCGTACCTTTGGGAGCCACAGAAAAGATCTGTGTTGTGAGCAGAAGGTCAAACTGAGCTTGTTCTTTTTCCATATCCTGAAAGCCTACACCAGAGCCCTCGTTTAAGTTAATTCTGTTTCCTACATTAATAAACAAGCCCGTAGCCCTGTGAGTAAACCTGCTCCCTGTCCTGTTCTCTCTGTCCCAGGCTCCACATGTTGTGTGTCCTCCCCCCACATGCATCTGCCTGTCATGTGCAGAGGTGACCACGGGACCCCACTAAAGCCAACTGTTTTTGCAATGGCCCTGCTATCATGGAACACAGAGCCACAGTGGCTGGGACCCACTCGGGGACCCACAGGGATGGACGCCAGAGCTGCAAAGTGCCGTGACGGTGCTACCCGGGCCCACGCACCTGTCTCCCGCGGTGAGAGCAGCCAGCTTGGCCTCCCCAGGCTGGGGCTCCGACGGCTGATCCAGGATCCACTGCATCTGCTGCTCCAGCTCGCGGGGCTTCAGCAGCCGCCCGTTGTGGTAGAGCCAGACCTTGAAGAAGCGGCCCCTGTGGTACACAACGATGTGCCGGCTGTCCTTGAGGTGCTGGACAGTGTCTGAGGTGGACGTGCAGCGGGGACACAAAACACAGAGGAACCAGGTCAGTGTGAGGGCTGCACCCCGCCTCCAGATGACAGGATTCCTAATCCTGTGCTATTCCATTTGGTTTAACGAGCCCACGTTTCTGAAAGCATGAAACAGAAGAGAGTCGAGAGCTCTGGAATGAGACAGGGCTGGTTTCTGAGCACACCGTGGCCACTCAAGGGGTCAGCGACTCAGCGCAGGTCACTACCCTCTCCAAGCCTCAATTTTCTCAAAGGTAAAATGAAGCCAAGGCTGAGGAAGGTGGTACACACTTTTATAATCCCAGCACTCTGGAAGGCTGAGGCAGGAGTAGTTCAAGTTTAAGCCCAGCCTAGGCAATTTAGCAAGACTCTCTCATAGTAAAAAAAAAAAAAAAAAAGTACAGGAAGAGGTTGAGGCTGTAGTTCAACACTCCCTGGCTTCAAACCCTAGTACTGCAAATAAACAGGCAGGCAGACAGACAGACAGACAGACAGCCAAATGGGAAGGGCAAGTGCTACAAGGGGATAAAAAGCAGGTGACAGTGGTTCAGTCTGACCTGGGGATGAGACAGCCCTGCCACCATCATAAAGGATGTAACATTAAAGGACCGAGTCGGATAAAGCCCAGCTATACCCCATCCACACTAGATCTCATTTAAAAACTATTTCCAGCCCCCCAGGATGGAGGAGAACCTCCTTCACCTGCTGAAGGCTCCCATCAGGAACTACAGCAGACACACATTTGATGTTTTCACTGGAAAGCCAGAGATAACAAAAGAACATGGGCCCTGGATGGGGGGATAAAAAAAACCTAAAATAGGGCCAGGGATGTAGCTCAGTGGCACATCCCTTGCCTGGCAAGTGTAAGGTTGTGAGTTCAATTCCTGGTACCAAAAAGAAACAAATAAACCAAAGATAAAGGAGCTGCAAGGTAAATATCAGAGCTGGCTGGTGCAGCTATGATTAGTCACGGCACATCCAAGAAAATCTAAAATTTAAATTAGCAAGAATGCCGGGGATATAGCACATATGCCTGTCTGGCAAATGTGTGGTCTTGAGTTCGATACCCAGTACCAAAAAAAAAAAAAAATCCGATGCTGATCCCAAAGCACACGAAGTGCAGAGAGCCAGGACAAGCCTTAGAAGAGAGGCCTCCCTTAGCAAACACCACGACTTCTCACAGGACTTCAATAGTTAGACCAAACGACTAAGGGAAAAGAAAAAAGAAAACTGCTGGCATAGAAAAGAGCCTGAGGGCAGCCCCGCAGGGCCTGGAACCTGTGTGCACCATCAGAGCGGGGCAAACTGCTGCTGTTTTCCTGGGCTGGACAGCAGCCATCCATGCACAAAATACGAGGCCCAATCTGTCACTCACATTAAACATAAAAACCAATTCCAGGCAGACTGAAGATCCATAAACAAAGAAGGTAGATGCTGTTAAAGAGAAGAGAATTTCTCAAACAAGACGTAAAAATACACAAGAAGCGATGGATAAATGGGATGTTACCCCCAAGTTTTAGTATTAAATGCCCATTACTATCAAAGACTGAGACAGAAGAGCAACAGAAAGAACTCAGACATCTGGCACACTCGGTCCACACATCCGAGGGGCTGCTAAAGGCTGAGCATCCAGGATGCACAAAGATTCGCCACCAAGTGCTAAGAGAAAGATGCATCACCTGCTTTCTAAAAGGGCACAAGGTACAGGAGCAAACATTCTCAGTGGAAGAAACCTGCATGTCCAACTAACACTGAAGAATTTGCTTTCCCTGGTGAGCCCAGTATTGGCCATGGAGGGACAAAGGTCCCTTATTGTTATGGTTTGTATCTAGATATCCCCCCAAAGCCTCATGTCACATGTGGGGCTTCTCAGAGGTGGCTGGATCTGGAGTGTGTGGTGCTGGGATCAAGGGTGTGTGATTACTAAATCGGTCCACTGATTGGCTTGGCATCATTCTGGTGAGTGCTACCTATTGGAGTGGATGGAATTTAAAGGACAAAAACAGGGTCACTGCTTGCTGCTTGGCTTCTTCACTGCCTTGCTGCCTTCTGCCCACCATGAGCTGTTTCTCCTTTGTGATGCCTCATTGCCAGGCCACCCTGCCTTAGAGCCAGAGAACTATGAATTGAAATCTCTACAAACTGTGGCAAAGTAAACCTTTCCTCCTTTACTGTGGCTATTGGGTACTTTGTCTCAGTCATGAGAAGGGTAACTAAGATACTTACAAACCGGTGGGGTCACATTGCTAAAATTGCTAAGAGCAATTTGTCAGTGTCAATCAAATTGAAAATGTCCTTGGTAAGACCTGGAAAGTTAACCACACAAACTGGCTGATCTATGACACATGAGGGGAGGTCCACAGATGTGCACTGTGGCATGTCTTATAAAGGTAAAGAGACAAGCCAGAAGTGGCACACTGGAATTATTTTTATACTATAAATCAAAGTACACCAAAAATGTAGACAATGACTGTACTAGAGTGATTAAGTTAGTGGTTTATTTTTTGTTTAAATCTTCTAAATTTCAGTGGTAATTCCACTAAATAAAATTTATTGGGTTTTTTGTTTGTCTGTTTGTTTGAGACAAGGTCTCATGATGCAATTCAGGTTGGTCTAGAGCTCACTCTGTAGCCTGGGATGATCTTGAACTCACTGCAATCCTCCTGCTTCAGCCTTGTGAGTGCTGGGATTACAGGTGTGTGCCACCAGGCCTGACCAAATCAAAGTCACTGAATGGAAAAAGGTTTATATCATGTAACAGTGACAGCCAGGAGTGGTTATAATCCCAGTACTCCAGTAGGCTGAGGCAGGAGGACTGCAAGTGTGAATCTAGCCTAAGCAAGTTAGCGAGATCCTATCTCAAAATGAAAGAAAGAAAGAAAGCAAGTAAGCAAGCAAATGAACGAGCTGGTGATATAGCTCAGTGTAAAAGTTCTAGATTAAATCCTTAGTACTAAAAAGGAGAAAAAAAAGGAGGAAAGAGCACTGTTTATAGACACTTTGCCCTTGTTACTGAAGGGAGACTGGTTCCAGGGTCCTCTGTGGATCCCAAATCCCAGGTGCTCCAATTGCCTAATTAAAAACCTTGCTGATTTACATCCCTATGCAGGTACTCCCGTGCATGTTAAAGATCTCCAGATACTCACACTCTCAGGGTAAAAGCCAAGCAAGTGGGACAGCGTCTGGGCAGGGACAGAGGAAGGACCGGGAAACCTCTGCAGGAAAGCTCAGGTGCGGCTAAGCACTCAGAGGCTTGCCGGCAGGACACCCTCCCTGTGCACCGCAAAGCAGCCGTGGGGCTACGGGAGCCTATGACGTGGTCTCAGGCAGGCTCTGCTGGCCAATCAAGTGTCTCCAGGTTTCTCTACCTGCACAGACATCACGGTGTGATCTCTGGGGCCCTGTGCCATCCCAGCGGACAGCAGCTGTCCTCCCTGCCGTTCTCCAGGATGTCTTAGGCAGACAGACTATGTGGCCACCCGGCAGCTGGCAAGCCAAAAGCTGGTCCACGATCCGGCTTCTCCAATACAATTCATTTTGCATTTTACAATCAGCCCTACCTGAGAGCCAGAGAGAAATGCCCTGGGAACCCAGAGGAAGAAACAGACATGGAAAAAACACTGAAGAGAAACTGAAATCTGGAAATAGGGCCGCTGCCCAGGCCTAATAAAGAGAAAGGAAATCCAACAGGCATGCTCACGACCCCACGCTCTCAGCAAAGACCCCAAAATCGGTGCGGTCCCCTTGGCTGCCAAAGGGATGTGGAGGAGGCCACTCACCTGTCTCCTCCCCTGGGATCCGGCAGGTGTTAAACAGCCGCTCCCACTGCGCCGAGCAGAGGGGAACCGCAGAAGCAAGACGAATCTGTAATAAAAATGTGCTTCAGGTGAACAATCTGCTTTTGCAGCTCCACAGGAAAATAAAAAGGGAGGAAATGGAGGCGACACATCTAAATGTTGTGCCTGTTCCTGGGCTGGACTCCGTGTTCTCCAATTGTGCCCTGGGATGGTTCACGGGGACCTGGCTGAACCACGCCAGCATTCCACTTCCAGCAGTTACTTCCAGAATGAAGCACTCGAATCAATTTTTAACAATCTGACATGTAAACCAAAGGGAGAATTTAAGAGAGAAATGAGCCAGGCAGAGTGGTATATGCCTGTAATCCCAGCTACCCAGGAGGCTGAAGCAGGAAAACTATAAATTTAAGACTGGGCTGGAAAAGTTAGTGACACTCTCTCACTATAAAAAATAAAAAGGTCAATAGGGAGAGTTCAGTGGTAAAGTGCCCCTGGGTTTGATTCCCAGAATCACCAAATAAAAACCAAAACAAAAAACATTTTTTCCCCAAGGGAGAATTCTAGAATTAAATCAACCAAACATATATCCCTTTAGAATATAATAGAATTAAGCCTCAAAATTATACTGGGTAGATGCATACATAGTATTCCATGTACACAGAGATTTTCTCATGACAAGCTAATCAGAATGACAGACAAGGTTCTGGGGATTTAGCTCAGTGGCATAAGCCCCTACCTTGCAAGGGCAAAGTCGTGAGTTCAATTTAAAAAAAAAAATCAGTGACAGGATGACAGCAGATCAGGGTTATCTGAGAGGGAGAGACTGTGAAGGAGCAGAAGGACTTTTGGGGTGACAGATTCAAACCCTGATTGTGGTGATAGTTTTGGGGTGTAGAAGGACACAGTTATGAAAGAACTTATCAGATCACGCACTGTTAGCATGTGGAATGTCAATTGCCCTTTGTAAAGCTATTTTATAGGGACCTGGTGACAGCGTGGTGTTTGCGTACCGGCTGAATCTCCTCCCGGTCCAGCTTGCGTCTGTACAGCATGATGGAGTGGATGGTGTTGCCTGCTCTTGCTGCCTGGATGGGCGTCGGGGTGACATACAGCAGCTCCTGGAAAGAGAGGGTGGGACAACAGAGAGAATGTTCATGGGAAAGGATACAGATCGGAATATACTGCAGAGCATTGCCCCGCTGTAAAGCTGTTTCTACAGATACGTTCGAATGCCCAAGGTCTGACTGAAATATAGGGAGAATATTTTAATTTAAAAACTTATAGTAAAAGGCACATTGCCATCAATCCCCCTCACTTTGAATGCACTTATCCCACCATTCTTGCCACTTTCTCAAACAATTCCGGAAGGCCTCTTTTGTGAGTATCTTTGCAAAAAGTGTGATGAGAAACAAGGTGAATGCTGCTTCTGTGTGCCATCCAGGGCAGAGGCAGGCTCACAGAAGCAGCACTGTGTGTCACCATCCATTCATTCACCACATCTGGCACCGTGTGACTTCTGGCTCTGTCCTGAAGTCAAGATGATCACATTTTGCATCAACTCAGGATATCAAGGCAGGTACATAGTGCAACCAAAAGATACCCATAAAAGGCTTCCAAAGCCACTTCAGAAAGTTACAAAAGGGCCGGGGATTTAGCTCAGTGGCATAAGTGCCTGCTTGGCAAGCGCAAAGTTGTGAGTTTGATCCCTGGTACCAAAAAAAAAAAGAGAAAGTTACAAGAAGGGTAAGCTATAAAAAAAAATGATGAGCTAAGTGTGTTCAAAATAGAGGGAGAGTCATCAGAATCACAGTGGACTTCTCGATGCAAACCATCAAATCAAGAAGAGCTTGGAGCGAAATATTCCAAGCCCTGAAAAAAAACACAAAAAACAAACCTCCAACCCAGATTGATGTACCCGACAAAACCGTCTCTCAAAATTAATGGAGAGACAAGATATTGCCACGACAAAGAGGAACTGAGGGGAGTTCGTGACCACCAATCCAACCCTGCAAAGAGAAGATTTTTTTCTCTCTTCTAGAGAGAGAGAAGAAAATCACCAGGATTCCAGGAACAATGGCAGAAAGACCTCAGTAAAAGGGGCAGACAGTGGAATGAAGGAGAAAAGTAAAAAAGGAGAGAAAAATAGCATAGCAGAGATGAGGCAGAGAAGATTGGCTATATTGCTGGGGTTTTTTGTTTTTTTCGGTACGGGGATTGAACTCATGACCTTGTACTTGCCAGGCAGGTGCTTATGCCACTGAGCTAAATCCCTGGCCCTTATATTGCTGTTTTGTCTTGACTGATTTTATTTGAATCTGGTATGCTTGAGAGTATCAGGGTTGAGAGTAGAGGCCACTACTCTGAAGATGATAAGATTCAATAGGATACACATTCTGGTTTGATTATTAACTGCTTTTGAAGTCCTATAATGTCTCCAATGTTTGGTTTTTATTAATAGTGTTAGGTACTGCTAAGTTTAATTATACTATGTCTGACAATATAGACACTTTTATTGAAAATAACAAGACATCATAGTAACTACTGTAGATCACCTAGTATTGTGGCTTTATATGTCCTTTTCGTGTTTCTCTAGGATTTGTATTGTTGACTTTTTTGATTTGTTTCTACCTCTAATACAGAAAGGCTAGGTATACATGTAGACTTATACATGTGTAGAACTTCTAAACAGTTTACAAGAATTTATTATAATTATTGTAAAAAAAAGAGAGGAAAAGAAAGTATTCTAAAGGATATAACTGCATGTATGTTTAAAAGTGTGTAGGATTGATATTACTAAGTTTTTGTTGGATAGATGAACAGAACGGGTTGCAGTCTCACTGTTAGAAAGTCCACTTTGTAGGCTTTACTTTTGTAACTTGAACAACTACTTCTCAGAGGAAAATATATAATTATCAACTAGTGATTTCTTACTGGTTATTAGTTTTGTTTGTTTTTGAAATTTTGTATTATTTCTACCCTCTTTCTGTTTCATTCTTTTTTTTGTTCTTTAATAAAAAAAATAGATGTTTTCTTTTGTTTACACCCCACCCCAAAAAAATAAAGGGGGATGGGTGTGTGTTTGTGTGTGTGTATGTGTGTGTGTATATATATATATATATATATATATATTCCTCCCCCGCCATACTAGGACTGACTCAAGATCTTGTACTTGCCAGGCAGGTGTTTATGCCACTGAACTACATCCCTGCCTGAGGGAGTGGACTAATGAGGAAAGGTAATGCCAATGTATCTTTTACTATAATAAATTTTATACATTCACTGTATTTTTTGATCCCGTCATTTTTTATCTCCTGTCTTACAAAACAAACTGCAATTTAATTTTTTATTCTGGTTACTTTCACTCTATTAATAATGCAGAACACAAGTCCCCAGGTATTCCTGCACTACTAAACGATAACCATATTCCTACCCAGACAGCCTCCTGGAACACACAGGAAGGGAGCAATTAGGTAACAGAAATTTTCTGAATGAGAAGTAACTGAGGCCTAAAACAACCATTCATATAGACTTCTGCCCGCAACGAAGTTGTCTATAGACTTCTAAAGGCCTCCTGTTCCATAGCTGGAGAAAGTCCAGGAACAACACAGATCTGAGTACCCTGGAAAGTTCGAAGTACAAAGCACATCCTGGCTGCACAAGAAAAGAGCTTCTGTCTGCAGGAGATACACATAGCCCTCCAGGGGAAAGTACAGAGGTGGCCACTGTCTCCATTATGCAGCAAAAGCAGCTCCATGTACTACACTGACAATTTTTTCTTTCTCAGGCTGAGACAGTTTCAGCCAAGAGTAGAAAAAAAAATCTTTTTTTGAAATAAGAAAAAGAGAAAGAAAAAAGCAAATAATAAAGAGGAAGAAATACTAGGCAGTGAAGAAGAAAAAGAAGAAAGGGACTGGAGAAGTGTAACTAGTCTGCCATTAAACAGTGGCTGACAACCCAAATTGGGGACTTCTAATCAATGTCAATGTTTCAAAAGACAAAGAAAGGCCAAGGGACAGGGAAGTGGTTCTCAATGCAGCCCCCGCTGTGCCTCTGATGATGTCACAGCACACAGAAGGGCAAGCGCTGGCAGCGCTCTGAGCTCTAGGCTAGGAGGGCACAGGAGCCCTTAGGGACACTGCTGGTGGAAACACAGCACAGAACGAGGGCATTAGCAGTGGGGGTTCCCAGATCTGGGGACTACATGTGCCACGAGGGTGGTTTCCCAATCCACATTCTGGTATGATAACCCTGTGCCCCTATACAAACATAGAAGGACATGCATGCGGGCCTCTGGTGAGGAATGTAGGCCTGGGCCAGTGCCCTCCCACCCCAAAGCCTTGGATAAGAGGAAATAGGAGCAGTGGGTCCTGTGGTCAAGCCCCTGAGCTGTCCACAGTCCTAAAGATGTGGCCACCGCAGGACAGGGTCTCAGCCCCAGACGGCTGGCCTGGCCCAGGGACTCACCATGGCATAGTAGTTGCTGTTCACCATCAGCGGCCCGCGGCCCCGGAGGTAGATGTACTCCTCCCACCAGTCGCTTACCTAGTGGAGGAAAACAGGAGACAAGTCAGAGGGTTAGACTCCGCAGGAGCCAAGCAGGCCGCACGCATGTACGGGGCACGCTGGCAGGCAGGATGGGGGGACAGGATGCATATATGCTCTGGGCAGACACCAGCGAAGGATGGGGCCTCTCCAGAGCTGGCGGCCCTGAGTGCATGCAATTGAGGAAGCGGGAGATGCAAAGTGTTTTAGGGTGAGACATAGCTGGAAGGTACGTTCATCACGTGGATGGGAACAAAACAAAACCTTAAGTGGCCAGGCGTGATGCTCCACATCTACAACCCTAGCACTCTAGGAGGCTGCGGCAGAAGCACTGCAAGCTCGAGCCCAGCCTGGGCAACTCAGCAACTCGGCAAAGCCACGTCTCAAAACAGAAACATATTTTTAAGGGCTAGGGATGTAGCTCAGGGCAAAGGCGCTGGCTGAAATGCTCAGTCTGAAAAACACAAAATAAAAAGTGATGCCTGATTGCTAACATGTTTCGATAACCAACACTCAGGCTGGGGTGGTAGCTCAGTGAGGTCCTGGATTCAAACTCTCTGCACCAAAAATATGATCCAAAAGTGCCTCGCAGGTTGCTTCTCCTCTTTCTATTCCCCAGGTCCTGAAAAAGCCACTCAGTCCCATTCCACGTTAGAGCTGTGGCACTAACACAAGGGCCAGCATGTGCTGGGTCACTCTCCGCAGCAGCGTCCCTTACACCACAGAGGCAGCACCATCTCAACCGGGCACCAGTCATTGCCTTGGCCAGGGTCATCCTTAACCTCTTCTTCCATGTGAGCTGTGCCCCAAAAGTCAAGACTCCCCACACTGTGGGGCCCAGAGCACTGTCTCTGGTCCCAACCTGACATGTGACCATTCCGCTGGAGCTGATGCTGAGGGGACCCTGGGCCAGAGGCAGCCCCAGGAGGTGATCAGCCCTGGGCTGCAGGTGCCTCTCTGACCAGAGGGCTCAAGGCAATGCTCTTGGAGCCCAAAGGAGCCAAACTAGCAGGTAGAACAGGTGGCAAAGATGGCACACTCATGACTGCTGGCAGGAGTAAGAGCACAACTACCTTCCAGCCCGAGGAGGACAGATTCATGTGGGAGAGCAGCTTCAGCCAGGGCAGGGTGCAAACGCTCCTTCCTGCCTGGGAAAACCCATCACCGATCACCAGTCTGCACGTGGGGCCTCGCAGGTGATGGTGACTGATCTCAACTCTGGTTCCAGCTCTGTTATGTCCACCCTCCAATTAATACTGTGACACATCATCAAGGAAAGTTATGCAACCAGGCATTGTGGTGCACACCTGTCATCCCAGCACCAAGGGAGGCCAAGGCAGGAGGATTGCAAGTTCAAATCCTGCCTGGGCAACTTAGCGAGACTCAAAAAATTAAAAGAGCTGGAGGGCCGGGAGTTTAGCTCAGTGGTGTAAGTGCCTGCCCTATGAGCACGAGGTCATGAGTTTAATCCCTGGTACAAAAAAAAAAAAAAAAAATTAAAAAGAGCTGGGAGTGTAGCTCAGTGGTAAAGTGCCCTGGGTTTAACCCTCAGTACCACAAAAAAAGAAAGTAGGTTATGTCTATCAATACTTACATAATTTGTGGCCCACCAGGACTTTAACTTCAAATACCACTGGAGTCTTGGTCCGAGAGTAACAGCAAAATCCTGGGCAAGCACTGTCATCCGCTTAAAGTCCTCCTCCTTCATAAGGGGCTTCACTGACTCCAGATACTAGGGTAAGTGAAAAACACATCAAGTGCCTTAAACACGTGTGCTGAAGCTGAGGCTCCCTCCTCTGTGCCTGAGTAGTCACTCCACACTAAGAAGACGAAACCTGCCCAAGCTGATCTTGCCAGTCTGCAGCCAGGTTAGCTCACACCAATGCTAAATGATGCTGCAGGTTGATAATTAAATGGTATGACCTTGTTGGGGTTTATATCTGGATGTCCCCCCAAAGCCTCATGCACTCAAAGGTGAGGCTCTTGAAAGGTGATGGGATCATGGAGTGCTACAGATAAGAGTGATATCAGGGGTGCATGGGGGGCTGGTCAGAAGAGGCAGATCCATAGGCTAGGAGGGTGGTGTCTTCCTCAGGCTCTTCCCCGGAGGTCTTTCCACCATGCCACCAACCATGCAAGGACTGAGACTTCCAAAACCTGAGCCAAAATAAACCTCTCCTCCTTTAAGCTATGGGTGTCGGGGAAGTGCCCAGGGAGCAGTACGGGAGGAGAGGGGACACTTCAGTGACAAGACAACAGCCCATGCTAGAGAATCAGGCATGGGGCGACAAAACCTGCAGGGAACAGCTCACACACAGGACATGTGAGAGCTTGCCCCCTGCACCTAATTGAGAGTTTACGGAAAGTACAACTGCTGCCACCTCTCCAATTCATCACGAAACATTTTATTCCCAAAGGTTATTTGCTGGAAAAACAGCTTTGGAGCAGCAGTGATCTCTATGGTCAGCCCTGCACCGTGAAGGGTAGGGTCTTGCTCCCTGGCCAGCGCCAGCTGCAATGCATCCTGGGGCTTATTCACTGTAAAATGTGCACCCTTGAAACAGAGAAACCCCACGCTCTGCACTCACTGCCGCAAGCTACACAGGCGGGCTGGTGCTCAGTGAACGCTGGCCTGAGTGTCACCCTTGTGCCACTCTCCTGGAGATGAGGGGAAACTTGCTGAGGGAACAGGGCTAAACCACTGAGCCTAGATTCAAACCCTGAAGCCTGGAAGTGTTCTGCTTAAGAGTTTCCAAAAATGGGCCAGAGGACCGGAACCCTTGTACATCACTGATTGAGATGCAGAAAAGTGCAGCTGTTTCAGAGTCCGTGGGTTCTTCAGCAAGTGAACAGCATTATTATCCCTCACGGTGCAACAACCCCACTCCTAGACACATGCCCCAAACGAGGGCCAACAGGCTTTTGAACAAAAACCTATGCGTGGGGTGGGGATGCCGCTAAGCTACACCTAGCAAGCCAGAGATTGAATTTGATCCCCAGTACCAAAAATCAAACAAACAAACAAAAATCTGTGTGTGAATATTCATAGCAGCACAGCTCACAATGGCCAAAAGTTGGGAACAGCTCAAATGGCCATCAGAAGATAGACACATGCATGGTGGTCTTTCCAGTCATAAAAAAAGTGCCAAAGTACATGCAGGGTACAGGGAAGATGAACCTTAAAATCATTATGCTCAAACCAGGCATGGTGGTGCACACCTGTGATCCCAGTACATCGAATGCAGAGACAGGAGGATCACCACGAGTTCAAGGCCAGCCTGGGCTACATAAGTGAGGTGAAGGCCAGCCTGAACAGAGCAAGAGTGCCATAAACAAAACAAAACAACAAAAAAATACCAACCCCCCAAAATGCAATGATAACATTAGAAAAAAAAAATCACAAAAACCCTACAAGGTACACTGCTGAGAGCTAATAAAAGCAAACGACAGCCAGGCCTGGTGGTGCAGGTCTATAATCCCAGCAATTGGGAGGCCTAGGCAGGAGAACTGCTGTGAGTTTGAAGTTGGCCTGAACTCAAAAGAAAAGAAAAGAAAAGAAAAGAAAAGAAAAGAAAAGAAAAGAAAAGAAAAGAAAAGCTAAAGAGCGAGAAAAAGAGAGACAGACAGCAAATTAACTTATGGTCATAACTGGGACACCAGCCTTAATCTGAAAGGCGCCTGACATCCCCAAGTATATAGGGAGGGCACACACTTACCCTGTCCACGGTGTCTTTGACCGCTGGCACCGGCAGGCGGGGCAGGGAGGTCTGGAAGCTGTACAACATGGGTTTCCGACCTGAAAAGATCTTGACCATGGTCTGAAAAAAAAAGATACAGTTTCAAAAATGAGGCAACGTTAAAGACCCAAAGCCAGTTCTCCACTGGGCCCCCCTGACAGCTACTTGCTAAATCACCTCTGCCAATTTATTTTCTCGAGGACACATTCTCTGCCCCCACACTCATGGGACTTGGCACACTTGTCTACGTGCACGCGCGCGCACGCACACACACACACACACACACACACACACACACACACACACACAGGAGCACACCAAAGAAAACCAGCTGCATAAAGGCGCCTCTCACAGATGCTCTGAGATGCTGCTACCCCTGGTTCATTCCCTGGCCAGAACTTCTGGGGACTGGGACATTGCTGCCTGATGCAGCCTTCACCTGTGGGCTTTTGCATGAGGCCCTTGATTTTAGAACTGGTTCAAGGCTCTGGGGACGGAGTAAAGTCAGCCCAGGCGCCTGGTCCTAGAGCACAAGGTCCCTGGGTCAGGCCAGGCCTGTGGAAGGCACAGTCACCCCTCAGGCTGCGGTGGCAGGCTGGCTGACCTGGACCTGCTTCGGTAACTAGGCATCCTTGCTGCCTGGACAAATGCATTCCTAGGGGCCCTGGGACAGGGACACCCTAGGCTATGTCACGGAAGTGTTTTCCACGGGAACCTTCTCCTACTCATCTAGCTATCAAACCGCTTCTGCAGAAACGAAATCGCCAATGTGACGACAGCAGGAGATGGTCTGGGAGACAGCGGAGCCCTGAGATGTGTGGTGGCACCTAGGTGACTCTCAGGAGGTCTGGGGCAGCAGGCCAGCCCACAGCTAGGGTGCCCATGTGGTCACTGAGCACATGGGCTCAGCCTCAGGTTCAGACAAGGTCACCGAAGCTGCCACATTGCTTCATGAACACTAATAAAACCGAGTGAGCCCAGGACTGGGGGGAAGACGATTTTAAGGAAAATCTCCCCAGGACCAGGTGTATGAAGACCACTGAGGCCACTCCATAGAATACAAGTTAACAAAGCTGCTATTTCTTAATAAAACACCCAGCTCCAAAGAGTTTAAAGAACTAACAAGAGTGGAAGGCAACAAGGACAGACGGGCAGGGGTAAATGGGACATGGAGCCGGAGGCCTGGGATAAGCCTAATCTTGGACAGGCTGGTGTTTCAGGAAACAGGAGCTCATTAGAGCAAAGATTGACCATGGGATGGACATCAGACCCCACCATTTCCTATAGGGACCTTGGGCTCAGGGCCACAGCAAGCAGACAGAGTGTGTGGGAAGGCACAGGTCACACCATCTAGCAGTTAGGTCAGCCAAGTGGCCACTGAATGGCCACATGCAGGGTTCCCATAAAAGCTACAAAGACCTGGGGGTGGGGGGGTGGCACATCTGTCTGACCAATGGTCTGAGCAGATGCAAGACTGAATGTCACAGAGGTCACCAACATGATCAGAGAAAATGCCCTCTGGCTCATGTCCACGGGTCAAGGCAAATTCGGCCTGTAACAACTAGAGGGTGAGACCCAGCTGCCCGCCATATGTCAAAGGAGAACTGGTCCAAGAGGGTGCATCCTTGAACACCAGAGACCATGCCCCACTGCGAGTGGCACTCGGTTACCATCCAGATCTTGGTGCTGCGGCTCATCCTGCCGTGCTCAGCAAACAACCAGCCGTGGTAGGACAGCAGCACCCTCAAGGAGGAGCGCATGGTGAAGATGAGTGCCACCCACAGGCCCGTGCCGAAGAGGAAGCAGCTGACCACGTCCTTCGTCTGGGTGGACATGTAGCCGCTGCGGGACAAATCAAGACGAGTTACAAACGCACGGGCATGGGAAGAAGGCTGTGGGTAACCCCTGCCACTGCAGTCTACGGGACAAACAGCCTTTGAGGAACCCAAAGGAGAGAAGGCCCTCCGGTCCCAAATCAGAACTGGCCGCAGCAGAAAGACACTGAGGAATCCACCTTTCCAAAGCCCATAGCTACATGGCGAGACCCTGTCTCAAAAAAAAAAAAAAAAGAAAAACAGAATGAACCAGTCAATATGCTTTTGTGGGAAAAATACACAACTTTCTCCAAGGTCCACGGAGGCTTGGTGAGGGGCCATCTTTAGGTGGAGACCCACTCGTGGGGATGCCCAGGTCCTGATGGATGGGGACCACCCTGCCTGGTGCTCACTGGGATTCTGTGTCATTTCCTTCTGCTCTTGCTGAATTCTCCCATCTCAAATCTACCTCTGGATGTCACATTTATTATTTGAACTACTTTATATTAAAAGAGTTTGTGATCTAGACAAGAACACTTACTATGAAAGAACAGTCTGCTCACGTAAAATAATCACCGAAGTACTCAGGAAGCCAAGCAGGAGGATCACAGGTTCAAGGCCAGCCTGATCTATCTTATTAGAAATGGCTTGCAATATGAAAGTAGGGTATTTTATGATAAAAAAAAATGAATACATGAAAATGAGACAGCACTGACATTATAGGATTAAACTCAAGGACCCATGTCACCTACATAAATCTGTGTAACTCTGTAAATTATGTGACCATAAGGTTTAAGACAAAAACAAAATCATAGATTATGATACATTAACAAAGTATAAAATGAGACAAAATGCAGTCATTTTCTGGTTTTGGGTTTTAGCTCTTTTGGAAACTGCAAAATATTTCAAAATTAAAAACTATTTTAGTGTCCTTCAAATGGTTAACAGAACAAACAACTAAACACAGTTTCAGAAACCATCCATGTACCATCTCACAATACTTAACTGACATGGAAACAAATTATATTGAAGGAAAACCACGTTAGCTTCAAAACTGGTATTTTTCTACAACCTGTAAACTTTGGCGCTCAAACATTGCCTCTAAACCAATGAGATCTCTCCTGACAATCTAACTGCAACCAACAGGCTGAGCATAGTGGTTCATGCCTGTAATCCCAGCACTCAGGAGGCTGAGGCAGGCAGACAGTAAGTAGTTCAAGGCCAGCCTGGGCTACATAGTGAGACCCTGTCTCAAAACAGAACAAGACAGGCTTCTGAGCTACAGGGATGGTCAGAAGCAGAAAAGCACCCAGGAAGGGCCCCCCTGACAGCAGCAACCTAGGACTAGGGGGGACGGGGGAGCTGAGTGTGACAGCGCTTGCCTCGTGTGCCGAGGCCCTGGGTTCTATGTCCAGCGCTAGAAAAACTAAACTAAACTAAACCCCCTACAACCCAGCAGCCCAGGATATTGAAGCACCTTCCTCCCCAGGAGAAGGTACCAGAGGCCCTGAGCCCGGAGGACACTGAGCCTTAACCTGACCTTTCTAAATATGAACCCCAGATGGCCCCATTTACCAAAATAGGTTCAGAGCGACAAGGAAACAAATCTTATAAAGACCCAGATTACAAAAGGCTTTAAATAGCCAACATGTCTGAAGAGAATCCAGTTTTGAGCGACAGCCTGGGTTAGAGAGTGAATCACAAGCCTGCCTTTAAATTCAAGAGGCTGAAGCAGGAATTTGAAGCTTGCCCAGGGAACTTGGCAAGATTCTGCCTTGAAACAAAATTTACAAAGTGTAGGCTGGTCCCCAAAAGGACACAAACCCAACTCAACATGTAAGGCGTGGCTGGATGTGACGGTGCACACCTGTAATTCCAGAAGGCTGAGGCAGAAGGATCAAAAATTCAGGCCCAACCTGGGAAATTTAGCAAGACTCTGTGTGAAAATAAAAATTTCTGAAAAAGAATAGAGGATATAGTTTAGTGCAAGGTGCCTGGGTTCTAGTTCCATTATCACAAAAAAAAAAAAAAAAGGAATAATATATAGGGGAAAGCTAGGTGTGGTGGTGCACGCCTATAATCCCAATGCTCGGGAAGCTGAGGCAGGAGGATCACTGCAAATTACAGACCAGCCTGGGCTACAAAGTGAGCTCCAGACCAATCTGAATTACAAGGAAAAACTATCCCCGGGAACAGCCTGAAGCTCTCAAGACCTTAGGCACAAAAGAGGCAGCCTGGGCCAAGTGACCAGGCCTGCCAGCTGCACTGACAGAAATGACAGACAGCAGTATTTACCACACAATCCCCACTTCCAGGAGACAAGAAACCTGGCAGGTATCCAGGCCAGGCACGGTTCCACCAAGATGATGGCAAGTTTTATTCCATCCCCTGTAGGTGCTTATAAAAGCCAGGCCAGTACTGTTGGGCTGGCCTGGCCTCTCCTGCACACTCGAATGTCCTGCTTAGGGGTCAGGGCTTGGAGGACACCCCTTAGACCCCTGAAAAAGTCCAGGAGTCAGGCCCACTGCTTCTACTTGAATACCCATTCATTCAGTTAAATCTACTTCATCATTTGAGCCATCAGAGTCAAATACAGTTATTAGCTATGAGTAGATTCTGTACCACACTTTTGCCAGTTTCCTTCTTTGTCTCTTTCTCCATTTATTTATTTATTTATTTGCAGTGCTGGGTGTGGAAAAATCTAAAAGTGCAGGCACAGGAGTGCCAGGGGCTCTCCCCAGGGGCGTCCAAGGCACTCTCAAGAGAATTCAAGGTGGACACGACCCCAGACCTCCCATCCCTAGCAGTCAGTTCAGGGGGCCCAGAGCTCTGGGATGGATGACTCCAGTCACCATCCTCCTGGGAGAAATGCCCTGCAGGCCACTGTGAGCTCCATGCACTGCCACTGCTGGGTCACAGGCACAGGACACCTTCTGGTGGGCACTCCAGGTCCCTAACCTTCTCATCTGGCTTACAAACTCCCAATGGGACCTTGACACCAGCCTTGGAAGGGGAGGCAGGCCAGCACGAGGACAGAAATAGCTTCAAAGAACCTAGAACAGTGACAGTCACAGTAAGAAGAGTCACAAACACTGTCCGTTGATCAGCAAATGCCTGGACAGCTGGAGACGATGGGACAGGACTACTCACATGTTGTCAAGGGCCCGGCTGATCCTCGTGATCATCCCCAAGGAAGGGTCCACCTTGGTGTACATGGATGACATCACACCCACCACCACGATGAACCAGCTGGAAGGACTGGCCGGGAACACGCCGGTGATGATGCCATTCTAGACAAAGACATGTGGACCGTGAACCATGTGCTGCCTGAGGCTGTACCACGTGGGCCCTGGCAGATGTGAGGCAGTGGAGCAAAGGTATGGGCAGGTGACCAGGGACCGCGCCACCCCCACCAGCTGGGTCTCCGCCATGTACAATCTGTTCCCTTCCTTGACTTCCCAACAAACCCTACCGTGAGACGGGCATTCCCTAAGTGCGACCCTGACACATGAGGATCACCCAGGTACCAGTTTACTGTACAGATTCCTAACGGCTGCTGATGAAGGGTATCCCTGACCACAAGTCCTGCCCCCAACCTGCTACTGCCCAGGACACCTAATTGCTGACTGCACTACTGGTCCTGCACGGTCCCCAAACCAAGATGCTCTGGAGGCCCTCTGTATTTACAGGTTCCGGGGTCCACGTGAGCATCTGCTGGGAAATACTCCAGGGGGAGAAAAAAGAGGGAGCAGTATAGGAAACAAAACTGGCAAAATGTGGGTCACTGTTAAAATCAGGAGGCAAAACAGTAGGGACCGCTGGTGGGTGGTGAACAACTCCTCATTAAAGCCCTTCCTTAAGACACTAGTTTGAAGGGTGTGATGGCACACATTGTCACCCCAGAACTGGTTTGACCAAGAACAGGCAACAAAGCCATCAAAGCTCTGTTAGATTTCCCTTAGGAGGTATTCCCATCCCTACATGTCTGCCCCATTAGATTTCCCAATGTCTAAATATATCCTCTGAAATAAAACTGCTTTTAACAATAAATCAGTTTATTGTAATTAAGTTTAAAAAAAAATAAAGAAAATGAACAATTTCCACCCTATAGGGGGCGCCCTCCTCCTCCTCCCCACAGTGATGAATGAACCTAACAGCAGCTGGTAACCTGGGCCCAGGAAGCCACCAGATGAGTCCCAGGACACCTGAGCAGGGAGCCGGCTCTGAGGACTCATCTGCCACCACCTCCTCTAGCCCAGGGGCCTTTCCGACAGCCTTCCTGGGCCACCTCCACTCTCCCCAGTGACACTCCACACAGTGGGCTGCAGCAGGTGCCTCACGACTCAATAAACCGGTCTGAATGTTTTCAAGCACCCCTTTATTCCTGCTGGGGTTTTTATTTTTTAGAAGAAGCTAAAATTGGGCCAGAGCGGGTAGCTTATCACACCCCAGGCTCAGTCTTCAATGTACCACGGGGCTACACCCTCAGCCCCAGCAAGGCAGTTACTAGACGCACTCGCTCAAGTTTAGAGACAATCTTTTTCAACAAAATGCAGAATGGACATGCGTTCTACTTTTGTTGCCGGCTGCCTCTCACTAACTAGGTCACCTGCCCTGGAGCCATGGCTCCCACGCTGTTTTACAGTGGGTCAATGTGCTCTACCTGCCTTCCGGAATCCACCAGAACTCAACAGCCAGGGTATGTCTGAAGGTGCCCATGAGCCTCCGGTACCACAGAAACATAAATTCTATGCTGCCTCTAATCTGAAACACTAGCTGCTCACGGCACCGAGAGAGCCCTTCTTAGGTGTCCAAGTGAACGTGGCAGAGACTGAGACAAACACGGGAGAACCTTGAATCGGATGAACTTCTTTTTCCAGGAATGAAGGCCAGAGAGACAGATCTGTTTCAGGGCTTCATGGCTCAGCTGGAGGTCGATCCCATCCGGAGTGACGGTGAACTGAAAGGCCACAGCTTGGTGAGCTTCTGCCATCTCACACGGTTACCTAGAAGATGGAGAACCAGAACGCAGTGGGTCAGTCTTCCAGGAAAAGCCCTCCTCGCATTGCAGACCCTCCTGTATAGCTGCTGCTCCTCCTTGCTAAACAAATTTTCTATTTTCACTCACAGATTGAAGTTTATCCCCTCATTTTATACTCCTCTGCTGTCCTGTACACACAGACAACTGTGACCTCTCTTTAAAGGGCTGAGATGGTTGCACAGGCCAACCCCATGGAAGCCCAGTGTCCCCAGGCCTCCAATCCACACCCCCAGCCAGTACACCAAGCCCACCCAGCAGGTACAAGGAGCTGACGGCTGCCGAGGGACCACCACTGCAGAGGGAATTCTCTTTTTCACCGCCAGCCATCGGAGGGCGGCACAGAAGAAACCCTGAGTGTCCACATCTTCCCGCAGGGACTTGGCGCCGATGCCCAATGCCTGTGCTGTGTGGTGGGCTGCTGCTATGTTGTGGGCTGATCTGGGGAACCTCCCTTGGCTCCTGCATTGCACCACAGATGGCCAGCAAATCCAGCTGGGGAACCAGTGCTCCTCCTGACAGGTGACATCTGAGGTCAAAGTGGCTTCAGTCCCTCCCTCCCCCTCCATAGGTATTTCAGAGGCACCTGGGCTGGGCAAGCAAAGGAAATGGACTCTCTGGTCCCTGGCTAGAACCATCTGCTTGGTGCCATTTCCTGTTTGGTGTCATCTGTTTGGCAGAGCCGTTTCCTGATAGGGAAAGAGTCTGGGTGTGGCCTGGGGGTCAAGCTGGGATGGGCAGTTGACGGTTCAAACCCGGACTCCTACACGTGAGGTGAAATGTCATCAGGAGTTCTAGATAGAGAATATTTAGTGTCCTTTCCAGGGGTAAAATGTCTTTGGCAGAACTACTTCAACTTAAGGAAGACTTGTGGTTTTTGTTTTTTGCTTTTGTTTTTTAAGGTGCTGGGAATCGAACCCAGCCGGGGCCTTATGTAGACTAAAAAACTTCCACCACTATCGTACAACCTTAGACCTTTTTATTTTGAGTCAGGGTCTTGGCCAAATTTCCCAGGCTGGCCTTGAATTTAAAATCTTCCTGCTCCAAACTCTCAGAGTTCTGGGATTACAGGTATACATACACCTCCACGCCCACTGGGTTTCCTTATTTTGACAGTTTTAGGATACTTACAAAGCATTCTAAGTGGCCCAGCAATGAACAGTCCTTCCACTGAAAGATTCGGGACAGGACAGCTAAGCTGCCGCTCTTTTCTTTCTAACCTGAACACAGCGCTCTCTTCACGTGAAGGATTCATTCAAAACAATCATTACCTCCTTCCTACCAATAAAGAAATGAGCCAAGTATTTGTTTAGGTATCATATGATGTAATTTTTTTAGATCTCTTATTCTTCAGTCCTACTTGGTAAGATCTTTGCAGTGTAATTTTATTGTGCCTGGGATTTGATGTGAGGAGGGTCGGACAGAGATTTCTGCAAGAACTGTGACTCTGGATGACCCAATGGCCACACGGGGACCCAGTCTGCGGGTCTCTCCTCCTTTGGCAATGTGTCTAAGGGTGCTTCAGCGCCTGTCTGCCACGGGAGGCGCCACATCCCTCGAGTGCAGAGCAGGCTTTTGGGGGCACACTGAAGTGAGTGGAATGGCCACAGACAGAAGGCTCTTCATAGCTTTGCCCCAGGCTGATTCTAAGTGGTCCTGGGTGCCTGCATCCTCAAGGCAAGCACACATATCGGCCTAACCACCGCTCCTCTGCAGAGGCAGCCCCAGGGAGCTGAATGACACAGCCAGAGACAAGAAAAATAAAATCAAGGGGACCAGGATGAGTGGAGAGGCACTTGTTATACCCAAGCCCCCCACCCACCCACCGCATGGAATCCACATAGCCCACAGCGTGGAATCACCTGACCGGTCACAACCAGTGGCCAGTCACCAGCCACTGGCCCCACTCAATTACATCTATTGTAAAAACAACAAAAAAGGGAAAAAACAGGCGTACGTGGGTCCTGGCCAGGAAGCCACATCCCTTCCCTGGTGGGAACTTCCACCTGCCACTTGCAACTCCCACCTTTCACCTCAATGGGTGTGGGAGCAGCTCAGCAGCCTCTGCCACCTCAGGTCATCCAGAAGAGCAGCCACAGTGACTGATAACACAGCCATCATGGCTCTGAGGACTCAAAGTGACCCTCAGGGTAGGACAAGAGGGCCCTGACCCTGAGCCAGGGGTTCACCAGAGTCACTAAAGCTAAAGGACTTCCTCAAATGCAAAAAAGCTAATGACATAAAGCCAGCCATCACCCTCGCTTCCCAAGCCAAGAAGGGCAGAGGGTTTTGAGACCAGCATCTGAAAGCCAACCATAAGAATGACAGTCCCCCGTTTCCTGTTCTGGTGCATCTCTGCCAAGAGAAAGCCAATCTGTGTCCCGGGGGTGGCACTTGGTAATCTTCTCCTTAACACAAATGGATTAGCAGTCCCAAAGCAAATCAGATCCTCCAAACAGATCAGCGGCCCCAGGCCACTGGCTTAAGAGCTTGAGGCCAGAAGGCCAGGGGCCACCTTGGAGAGCCGCCCCATATGCATACAGACGGCACCAGGCACCAGGGAGGCAGTGGCGAGGGGACAGGGAGACCAGCGGGATGCAGAACTCAGTGTGTGGGGAGAAGGATGGGGTGAGGGTGTCTAAGGCATTAATAAATCCAAGGACAGCCGAAGAGCTGCTGAGGTTCCACTGAGAACTTGACCGTTAGAGACCCGCAAACATAGGGGCACTCAGAGCTGCACCTATTTGAACCCCTTACTCAGGAAACAGAGTGAATATTCTTCAATACTGGGGAGGGGGGCACATCAACTCCATTTATTTATTTATTTGTCTTTTTTCTGGGGTGCAGGGGAAGAGTTTTTACTATACAGTTCAGGCTGGTCTTGTGAACTCACTTTGTAGCCCAGGCTGGCCTCAAACTCATGGTGATCCTCCTGCCTCAGCCTCCTGAGAACTGGGACTACAGGTGTGAGCCACCATCAACGACTTTTAACGAAAAAATGAAACACTAGACCTGACCACTCCACACTTGCCTCAAAATGTGATTTCTGTCTTTTCTATCTGCGTTCAGGTATCTCTGAACTGTGTCACTCTGTGTGTATGAATGTGTACACACACGCACATGTGAGGCCTACAAATGCCACCACACTCTTGAGTCTTCCCACAGCTTGCTTCGGTCCTGGAGATGCTCTTGCATCTGTTCATAGGGCCCAGATCCCCACGCTGGGACTGGCCAGTGTAGGCCTGGGTCCCTGTCAAGTCTGGTGCCCAGATGCAGGCTCCCTATACCAGGTGCCTCTTCCTTATGCCACAACACTTCTCCAAGCTACCGCAAAGAGCCACCACGGAAGTCCCTGCCATAACCCTCTATGGTAACCACTAAACCGCTGGTTTCCGTGGACCAGCTCCACCGCCTATTCCTGCTTCTTCCAAAGGTCACCAACTGCACCAATGTGGCCTTCAGATTTGTCTGTGGCCCCTTACCCTGGCACCCGGCTTCTACACTGGTGGGGTCCTAACTTCCACCAGCGTGTGACCCTTGTCTTCACTATTCCAAAGCTCCACGCGCTGAAAATCAATCTCCCGCCCTCCCGAACACGACCGTGTCTTTCCCTTCACCCTTTCTCCTACTTGGCCCATGGCCGATGATGCCTGCCCTGCTGGGGCATGAGAGGGCCAGACCTGCTGTGACTCAGCTCCCCTAATCGGTGTGCAATTTAGGCAAAGACATGGCGTGCGGGGGTGTGCGGGGCGTTGCTTCGCCCCACGCTCACCCCGCCTGGGCACCTCCGGGCCCTCACCGCCCCTCCCAACTCTCCACCACAGAGCTTTCCCAAGAGCTCTGCTAAGCTCCGCTAGTCTGCGTCAGCCCAGGGGGTGGCCTATGTGGGGCCCCTCTGGTTCTGACACACAACCAGTGGTGGTGGAGAGCGGCAGTGTCCCCAGGGACAAGGTCTACACAGCATAACCACAAGGATCCGAAAGTATGGCAGGGCGTGCACCTGTCCAAGGGTGGCTGTGGGAGACGGGCTGCTCCGAAGGGAAACAGAAAAGAGAGAAGGGAGGCGAAGCTGAGAACTAGATAGAGATAGTGAGAAGCTGGCTTAATCTCCCCTCTGCCATTCATTCACCCCTCACTTATTGGGCAACTCCCCAGATTATTCTAGCCTTTGAACTAAAATTCCAACCCAGAGGAGCAGAGTAATAGTGACCACTCGCTCTGGGCAAACAGGCTGGCTGCCCCTCCCAGAAAGCAGGTCTAGCCAGGTGGCACAGGGATGACCACTCAAGGACACTTCCTGACTCTTCCTGATGCAGGGCCACTTCTCCCCCTGGGCCTTCAGGCTGGTTTGGAACAAATCCAAAAGGAGCTTTGACCGGCCAGCTGTTTGGGAGATGTCCAGAAAGCATCCAGAGCTACAGAGAGAGAAAACCCTCTGTCATTGTGGTCCAAACTCATCGTGGGGTTGCAGACACATTTATTTTCACGGATGGTACTGAGTCATTTCTGAAGTCTGGGCCCGCCCCTCACCTCTGCCCAGGACAGATGCCAATCCTGAGTAGTTATGTGTGTGGCGATCACCTACCTAGAGGGCGACCTGGCAGGGGTGGTCTATGGGGGCCCTCTGCGACCTGTGCAAAACTCCCTGCCTGGAACCTACCCCAGGTACTCACCCAGCCCCGGGCTGAGCAGAGACTCCTTTATGAGATATAGCAACGCTGCTCCAGGAGACGCACTCACGGTCTTAAGCTAATCTGTACCACACCATGGTACAGACTAAGACGCCCAAGCCGAGAAGTACGACCTATTTATCAGTTTTAAAAATTCCCACCACCAGTCTACAGTTCCCACTTTAAACAGTGCTCCCTACAAGTTTCCCTGGCACCCCACTTTGGCCAGGCTTGCGGGCCACGCCCCACCACAGGGCTGCCTGCTGCTTTGTCTCCTGTTGCCTTGCACTTAGCTAAGAGCTCCCTTCTCTCTGGCACCTGCTCTGGTTGCCCCCTGAATCCCCAAATATACATTCCCAAAGCACAGGAATCTCCAAGGCACACTTAGTGATTTTATCGGGCCTTCCTGGCCAAGATTCACTTCTAAATTATGTAATCTCCCAAAATATATTGTAAGCGCCAGGTGTGAAGGGTGCACACCTGTATCCCTGGCCCTCAGGAGGCTAGCGTGTGAGGATCACCAACATGTTCGAGGTCAGCCTGGGCTACACAGTGAGTTTCAGGCCAGCCTCAACTACATAGTAAGACCCTGTCTCAAAATAATAAAATGACATAGAAAGAAACTTCTCAAGAACATGGATCCTTGCTTAATTCTGAAAACCAAGTAATGAGGACTCTGCAGACTGTATCTTATTAAATTTTAGTAAAATTGCTTTACTTTTTTCTTTTCTCTCCTTTTTTTTTCTGTCTTTTTTGAGGCAGGGCTTCACCATATGGTTCAGGCTGGCCTTGAACTCACTTTGTAGCCCAGGCTGGCCTTGAACTTTCATCAATCCTCCTGTCTCAGCCTCTGAGTGCTGGGATTACAGGTGTACTCCACTGTACCCAACTAAAATTGCTTTGCTTTCATAACTTTGCTCAAGGCTCCCCCAAATTCTTGATCAATAAATTGCTCTGTACTTTGTCACTGAAAAGGGTGCACTTAGTTCCCTTTCTCCACAATCAATTGCTTCTCACCCAAATTTTTTTACTTTGGAGTCCTATCACTAGACAAGTCGTCACTCGGCCACGCACAGGTATCCCTCCAAAAGTCCTGGTGCTCTTAGAGCAGCCTCCTGGCCTCCTGGAAGGTCCCCTGGTTGAGCCAGACAGCTGACTAGGAAAGCAGGACAAAGGTTGGCATGAGACAGAGTACGCTGCCAGAATTCAAAACATGCCCCAGGAAACAGATGTGGAACTGGCTCCATCACATAAATCAAACAATAAAATTTGCTATGTGAAAACGGGCTTCTGAGAAAACGGTTCTTTACGAAAGCTGGAGTTATATAAATAAATGTGGTGCTGACAGAATGTGTCTCCACCAGATAAGGAGACAAGAGGACTGGTAGACACTGAGAGATGGACACGTGTGTGTGTGTGTGTGCGCGCGCGCGTGCGTGCGTGCGTGTATGGCACACAGATTCAATTTTTGTGCTTTGTACAATGGAAATACAGAATATTCCTTTTACCCAACTACTTGCCTTATGTGGACAATGTCATGTATATTTGTTTGTTTTGTTTGGTTTTGGTCTTTTTGAGACAGGGCCTCACTATGCAGCTCAGGCTGGCCTTGAGCTCACTTTGTAGCCCAGGCTGGTAGGTCTCAAATTCACAGCGATCCTTCTGCCTCAGCCTGCCGAGTGCTGGGATTACAGGTGTGCCCTTATTAATGTATCTGACCTGTAGGAAATGAATACCATGCTGTCCCTACTAACATGCAAAAACCCAAGACACTGATATGGGAAGCCTGCTCAAAGTGACAGCCAGCGAACCATGGAATGGGGACTCCACTCCAGGTCCAATTCAAGGGCTTATCCTTACTGCCTGGAATACTACACAGAATGGCCCACCTCAGATTCCTGAAGTTAGGACACATGTAGATTGAGATCATTGCTGTAACAAAAATGTCATGATTCCAGCCAGCAGTAAGCTACAGTAACTACACACACCATCAATGCCAACTCTAAAATTACTCATAGACTCCAGTCTCCCCGCTGGAATAATTCACGGGAACAACTTCTGCCTTCTATTAAAATTCTGACACCAGTCACCCATGTCGCCTATCAGTAAACAAGTGTGTTGGAAATCCTCCGGGGAAAGGTTACCTGTAGGAAGTGACAGCCTAGCTCAGCATGAAACCAGGCGGGGGCTCTAGGAACACAGCCAGTGTCCCTCCCTGGGGAGAAAGCCAGAGGCTGAAAAGACACCTGGGTCCTGCTCCAAGACTTCTAGGACACACAGCGGGTGGGGTTTCTGGTGAAAGGTGAGCCGTCAGCGAGGGCACATTCTTCTGCTAGTGGGGGTTCTGCTCTGCTAAACCAGGCTGGCTGTGGTCCCCGCAAAGGCCCAGCTTGGGGAAATCAAATGACTTCCAAGCTTGGCCTCTTCACTGCCATTCAAAACCTCTTCAAGAAAAGTCCCAGGAAGGTTCTAGAGGGGCAGCACCAGTCCAAAGGTTTCCCTAGAACCGGCATGCACGTGTGGCAAAGGCCATGGAGTCTTCCAGAGACAGATGCAGGTAAAAACTGGCAATAGGGAAAAAAAATAAAGCAGTAGCCCCGCTCCAAATGACGTGTGCAGGCACCCATATACCGCGCATCCATAAGCGCATCATCACTCACTCCAGGCTGTCCCTCTACAGTGCTCTTGTGCCTTTTCAGTAAACAAGTACACACATAAATGTATGCATGATTTCTAGAAGCTGCTGGAAGCACCTTAGAAACAAGACTGGCACAGGCTAGGTCGTACACACCTGTGATCCCAGCTCCTTGGGAGGCTGAGGCAAGGGATCAAAAGTTGCAGGCCAGCCTGGGCAACTTAGTGACACCCTGTCTCAAAACTGAAAAAGGACTCTGGGACAGGTGACCAATGGAGCACTTGCCCAGCACAAACGAGCCCCTGGGCTAGGTAAGCCGTGAAAAAGAAAGTACAGAGGGAGAGCAAAGCAGAATGGGAGGAGCGGGGAGGAGGGCGGAGGAGGGGAGGAGGAGAGAGGACAGGAGAGGAGAGGAGAGGAGAGGAGGGGAGAAGCGAAGGGAGGAGAGGAGACGGGCGGGTGGGCGAGGAGGGCAGCGGCTAGGCATAACTGCAGCAAGCAATTTGAGATCTCAAACTCTGCTTATGTTTTTGAGTGGATCTCGGGTCCAAAAAAAAGGTGAAAATCTATTTCAGTCTGTTTGCTGTTGCTATAACAGAACCCTTGCAAATGGGATTAATTTATAAAGAGGTTTATTTGGTCCATGGTTTTAAAGGCAGCCAGTCCAAGATGAGGTGGCCTCATCTAGCAAGGGCCTCATGCTACATCATGGCATCACACGGTCTAAGTGTGTGCAAGAGCAGCCCTGGCCCCGATGTGTAGAAGACAGTGAGGTGACACATGAACTGGCCCACTTCATAATAACCGCTTTTGTGAGAACTAATCCAGTCTCAATAGACATCACCCTTTGTGGGAAGGCTTCATCTCCCAATGCTGTCACACTGACAACCAAGTTTTATGGAGTTTTGGCAGGGACAAACCATGTCCAAACCATACCAAGGAACTTTCAGCATGAAAGGTGAAGCCTGAATTCATGACAGAGCATTCCCACAGCTGCCCCATTTAAATTGGCCACACAGTAGATTTCCTGCAGGGGTCAATAGGATGGGTCAGGTCAGGTTTGAAAAGAAACTTTGGCCGGGTGTGGTGGCTCACGCCTGTAATCCCAGCACTCGGAAGGCTGGGCAGGAGGATCGTTGCGAGTTCGAGACCAGCCTGGGCTACAAAGTGAGCTCAAGGCCAGGCTGAACTGCATAGCAAAGACCCTGTCTCAAAAAAGACAAAAAAAAAAAAAAAAAAAACCCGAAACTTTGAATTACTACACATCTTTGTTTACAGCTCTCAGAAACAACAGATTCCACCTATCTCGGCACTATGAAAATACAGCAAATTCAAATTTGCTGAGCAGGATGGCTCACACTTGAAATCCTATCACTTTGGACACTGAGACAGGAAGATCCCAAAATGCAAGCCTAGGCTACTTAGCAACTTAGTGAAACCTTGCCTAGAATAAGAAATAAGGACTAGGGGTGATATTGCACAACATCAATAGGAAACAGTCAATCAGATAAATGCAGAGATGTGATCTTAACAGTGGAGAAGTAGGGAAAGCCACCCAGGATCACTGTGTGCGCATGCGTCTGTGTGCGGTCGTACTGGACCTTCGGCAACTGCTCTGTCACTGAGTGCCACACTGCCAGGACTCCACTCTTCTATTCTGAGACAGGATCTTGCCAAGTTGCCCAGGCTGGCCTTCAACCTGTGATCCTCCTGCCTCTGTCACCTAAGTAGCTGGGACTGCAGGCATGTACCACCATGTCTGGCTGGGTCTTCCATAGAGAAAGTATCTAATGTGTGGCCAGGCCCGATTATCTGTCAGAATAGGGCAGGACAGGATAGGATTATCTATCCTATACTGAAGCTCGTCCCCGAGTTAAACAGCTGGCCTCAACCCCACCTAGGGCCTGACCTGCCTCCAGCCTATCCAGAATCCACAGAGGAAGCGAGCTTGGGGTCTCCTTCGCTATCCCTCACCTTTGCTCCCAGAGTTTAACTGAGCTTGTCCCACCACAACATGCAATTTGGGGACTAAAGAACACAGTGGTATCAATGAAGTTCACCTGTCACGCCAACCCTGACGCCTGAACCTGTACTTACAGATGCTCCAATTTCTGATGGGGAGAAGAGGGATTGTGTCCCAATGACTAGCCTGAAAATGGACTGCACTCTCCTGCCCCACCTGCCCCACCTGCATCCGCTCTTCCTCCAAACCAGACTGTGGCTCACTGGGAGCTGTGGCTACAGCCCAGCATCAAGAGTATCACACCACTTATCACCAGTCAGGGAAAAGAGTCAAATTCAACATCTGAAGTGCACATCCTACTGAATGTGTTTGGGTGGCTTTATTGCACCCTAAAGCAGAGCGGTGGTAAGCCCGGGGACCATCTATATCTCACAGCTCAAAACTTTTGTCACATCTAATTTTTTATGGGGCGTAAGACAGCAGGTATCAGAGCAACCATCCTATAGATGAGGCACTGAAAACCCAGAAATGCTCACATTCCGTTTAAGTCAGATTGAGTGTGATGTGTGTGTGTGTGTGTGTGTGTGTGTGCCTATAAAACACAGGCTGTCTGGCTGTCCAGGAATCCAAGCAGCCTAGAAATCAGACATAGCTCAGCTCTGCATTCAGATTCCAGCTCTGTCACTTACTCATACATCAGACCTTGTACAAATGTCACCTGTTCTCATACACAGTGAAAGGAGATGAAGGACAGCCCTGATGCGGAACCTTAGGTCTTGTACAAACGCACACTGTCCTTCTCCAGCTGGAGCCACATCCTGCCAGCACAAGTTCTCCAGGAGCATGGGTGTTATGCCCCTGCTCTGCCCAGCCCTCCATGTCAGATGGCAATGCCAGAATTTGGTACTCTGGCCTCTCTTCTAACTTTGACACTTAATTTTCAAACATCTGTTCATTTCCTCCCGGCAAAACTCTGACACGACACAAAAACCTCAACTGCTGGTTAGTAAAACACTTTCAGGATGCTAAAAGATGCTGACGCTTACAGAATCAGGGCTGAAGAATCATCTCATTAAAAGCCAACCTCTCAGTTACAGCATATGATAACTTGTTAAAAGCAAGGCAATTTCATTTTAATATAAAATACATTACCTGTTTAATCCGGGGAGGGGAAGGGATGGATCTCAAAGAGAAAGAATTACCAATGTTCCTGGTCTTTGGCATTTTACTCCCCAGCACAGGAATATGACATGGCCAAGAGCCACAAACCCCAGAGGAAGCCAGTACCACCGGTAGGAGAAGAGGAGATCACAGCAGGGAGAGAAGGGCTGTGGTGTAGGGGGAGGAACTAGAAGCTGGTCAGTCTTGGGTCCAAAGTCCTGACAGCGGTAATGGTATGAAGGAGGTGCCCTGCGTGGAGGGAACAGTTCACTTCCCCTGCTCCCTGCTTCCCTCTGTGAACTTCCTGTAGCTCAAACCATGTGCCTCAAAGGACCCCACGATGTCAGGAGGCTGCAGCAACCCAGAGGAGAAAGGAAGCCTTACTACGCTGTCCTTCCTCTAACAAATAATCTGCGTGCCTGCTGGGGTTATGGAGGCAATGAACGGCAAGATTACCAGCAACGTGGGAAGTAGAAAGAGCAGGACTTGGCCCCAATCCTACTACACATGGTGAGATCAGGGGACAGGAAAAATCTAGAAGACCTTCAGGTCCCTGAGACAAGGGCTACAAACCACCAGCATGGAGAGTATGAAATATTCCTTTCCTTTTCACCTGTAAAGCTCCTTGGCCACCAATGAGCTGATGATCTTCAGGGAACAGAGAATTAGCTCTCCTCCCTCCCAACTTCCTGAGGCAAAGATTACCCTGGGTGGGCCACCTCACCCAGCAACACAATTTCTTTCATTATTAACTTTCAAAAACATTCATGGACGTCAGAATCCACACAAAAGGCAAAGGCAAAGGTGGACATTTCGCAGAACTGAGACTGCCACCTGTTACCCAATCAGGGAACACGGCCTCAGGCAGGCTCTTCGGGGACCCAATGTCCACTCAATATCTGCATGAGGTGAAAGTTGAAGGTCACAAAAACAACAAATAGTTGAATATAACAAACAGTTGAAATCAACACGCAGAAGGTATTCATCACGTGGGTTAGACGATGGGTTAAAAAAAAACATCCCTCTGTCCTCAGCACCAATTTGTTTTAAAAATCCCTGCAGTCTCAATGACTTAAAAGTCCAAGAAACTGTTAACAACGATGGCTTCCTCAGGAGGGAAGGAGGAGGGAGGCTGCTGGACACTGTTTCCATTTACACCTTTTGAACTTTGCACTGTGTGCCCGAACTGCTAATCTTCAACACAAAGAAGTCCTTCCAAGCAAAGCTCAAGACTGGCACACATGATCCTAAGACAACTGAGGCTTCCATTTAAGGGTGTGATAACTTATTTTTTAAGTTTTGAGCATGCTAAGCACGCACTCGACTACTGAACTACCTCCAGCCCGGGTCTTGCTGTGCAGTATCGTGCAGGCTGGCCCTGAACCCCCCCCCCCCCCCCCCCCCCCCCCCCCCCCCCCCCCCCCCCCCCCCCCCCCCCCCCCCCCCCCCCCCCCCCCCCCCCCGTTCATGCGATCCTCCCGCCAGGGCCTCTCAAGTGACTGGGACAATAGGCAGCTGAAAAGCTCTTAAACACACTTTAAATATTCTCATCGTGAACCACTATCTTATTTTTAAAGCACCAATTCAGGAATTCAACTTCGGTCTTCCACCAGCCACAGGACTCTGGCCTGCCAATAACAACATCAGTGACTAAACAGTTCTTCCTCCACCAAAAATGCAAACGACAAAGTGAAGAAACAGCCTTGGGCGAGCCGTTTCCACTTCTTCCACTTCCCACCGCCGGTCGCCACCCTCCCGTCGCCCTTAAGACCCAGGGCAGCCCTTTCAACTGCGCACTTGGAGCGCGTCCTGCAACCGCAACTGCAGCTTCCGCGCTCCGCCCCTTCCCCCAGCCGCGGGCGGGCATCACGTGACGGCTGAGAAAAGTAGGGGAAAGGTTACAGGGAGCCCCGCCTCCCGGCTGGCTGGTCCCCGGAGCTCAGATCCTGTTCCACCGGCCGTGTCCACAGAGACTTTCCGGAGCGAGCTAACGCACGGCGCCGCTGCCACTCCTGCAACTGCGGAAGAAATGCAGTGCGCCTCTCCATAGGAAGGAAAGACAAGCCCTGCGGTGCTCAATCCGGGGGACAGTTACGAGCTCAGTTTGCCCACTGACAGACGCTCATGTAACCGGCAGCCTGGCACTGCGCCTACGCGAGCCCAGGGCGAGACTGAAAGAGGTTCACTGCGAAGCCCAAGTAAAGATTAACGGTGTTTTTATGAATGGGCATGCAGGCCTAAAATTGGGCAAGCACAGGCCGGTGCCCCAAGACTCCCAGGAGACCAGTGCCTGAGGACTGTGAGGTCACTCACTGGTCCCGGGCAGTGGAGGTGGCAGTGACAACAGTTTAATTCAATCTCCAGGTTAGGCGGCTTGTTTCTAGTACAGGCTGGCTTGTGCCTGATCCCAGATTGTACCACATAAGTTATGGACACTTACACCTGACCTCATCTGGGACCAGCCACGGTGAGGATTTCAAGCGCAAGGTCAAGTTCACCAGTGCTTCGCGCAAAGGAAACTAGTAATTTACATGAGAAGAGCCATTGTCTCAGGGTACCAAGGCAAAACCCGCCCAAAGAACCAATTCAGCCAATTTCAAACTAGACACTTGCCCGGACTACACTATCTTCCCTGGCACTAATGCCCACGTGTCTGTGGCTTCCTCAGCTAGTTCAGTGTCACCTTAAATACTCTGGAAAGGGTGGGGGAGGGGAGGTGCTTGCTGGCTCGAATAAAAGGCCAGTGCTTCGGCCCTTTTTTATTCCTTTGGTTTGTGGTTTTGGCAGAAATAAACAACATGCTTGAATATCTGGAATGGTGAGAAACTAGATGCCTGTTCAAGAAAATGGTGTAACAAAACACATTATTTCCAAAAGTTAAACTGATTTGCTTCATTCAGTAACTTAAAAAATTACCACTTTCATACTAAAATCTGCTCCAGAATATGTCACTGTATGAAGCAAAGAGAAACCGAAAGTCTGCCCTCGAGGTGGGAATATTAGATTTGTTCTGTATGTAACCTAATAATCCTAACTTTTAATTCTTGAAGTTAAAAAAAAAAAGTGGGATCAGCCCTCGCCTTCCTCCAGCTCTGACGAAAGGCAGACGCCGATTTCCTTTAGAAAGACACTGAACAACTGCCTTCCTGAACAAAGCGAAGGGAAGCGGCTGCCGCTGGCGGCACAGAACCCCGGCTGTACCCAGGTCGGACCGCGCCTTCGGGCTCGCAGGCCAAGTTCGCCGAGGCTTACTCACGTGAGCGCCCCCCCCCACTTCAAGCCAGCCAGGCGCGACCTTGGGCAGCCTCTCCGCACCCCTCCCCCGCCCTTGACCCAGCGCCGCGCAGCGGAGGGGGGGCGTTCACACGCAGGGGCCCGAGACCCACCTCCACCGAACCCCCTACCGCTTGCACCGCGCCAAGGGCGTGTCCCGCAGCTGCACTGCGGGGGCAAACTGAGGTGGGGGGGCTTCAGGAACAGCGACCGACCACGTCCAGAAGCAGAGCATCCTTCCCGATACCGTACAGTACCTGCCCGGGTGCCGACGACCCTCGGGTGGCCCCAGACCCAATGCACTCGCCGACGGGAGGTGGGTTTGGGTGGCACTGGGTGGAGCACGGAGCCGGTGCCCTACGAGTTCGGAACAGAGATGTCCCGCCAGAGCCCGAAGACAGAGCATCCCTCCAGCTGCGGATCAAGCCCTGCCCCTCCCCCCGACAGACAGCCCCAGGCAGACCCCCCAAACCCAGCCCACTCCCTGGGGCCAGAGGGACCCGGACAGGAGATCGGAGCCCGCGCCCTACTGGTTTCCCCGGCCTGAAGCGGGGAGGGGAGGCGTGCGGCCAAGTAAGAACACCAAGCATCCTTCCGCGGACCCCGTGTCCCATCCCTGCGGAGCCAGGGCTCCCTGCGAGCTCCCCGCGCGAAGGAAGCGCTTGGGTCCCCTGAACTTGACCGGGTGGTCACAAGCTCGGAACCCCTTCCTGGGTGCCAGAAGCCTCGCGGTCCCCACCCGGCCCGCAGGTCGTCTTCCCCACGCGCGGCCGCGGACGGGCCTTACCGAGTCGGCAGACTGCAGTTCAGCGGCGGCGGAATGAGCGAGCTGCGGGCGAGCGCCAGGGGCGGGAGGACCGCGGGCGAGGCTGGAGCGCACCGACGCCGGTCGCAGCCGATTGGCTGAGTCCCGCGGGTCTGCGGAGTGAGCTGGCTGGCGACTCTGGGTGCACGCTGGATGGGGCGGGGCCTGGATGGGGCGGGGCCTGGAAGGGGCTGGGCCAGGTGAGGAAACAGGCTCGCGAGCGAGCTTAGCAACGCATCTTCAGGGGGATAGGATCTAGGACGGGGATTCCTGTCTTCTTGGGAACTTCTGTTTCTCCATCTGTAAAATGGGCCAACTTATTAGCACCGCGCCTGGCTTATGCGGCGTTTACGGACCAGCTGATGCTACTTATGCTCCACTGTCCCTTTACAAATGAGGAACCCCGTGGGGGAAAGGATGACTAACTTGCTAAGATCACACAGCTAAGAATGGTAAGTAAGCCTACGCCCCGAGTCGGATCTTGTCCCCCGAGTGACAGCTGTTGTAATCGGAGGCAGAGTGGCTGGCGGGGCTAATAACGCTAATGGGCTCCTTCTCATCTAACTGGAATGCCTTTTTTGAGGGGGTTTGGGGAGATCTGGTAAAATATTAAGGTAGAACGCACATTAGGCGTGCACGAGGCTCTGGGTTCGGTCCCTAGAAAGGAAAAAAAAAAAAAGATTCCAGCGGCGTCAAGAACATAAAAGGTGCTAAGAATGGGGACTGTAGCCCAGTGCGGGAGGAGGACAAGGATGGAGAGAGAGGGGATCGGTCAGCCCCGGGGGAAGCCGCCTCCCCGTGTCTTTACCCGCCAGCTTTTATTCTCGAGCTGGCTAGCAGCGTGCAGAGGTTGCTCCGTAAATGCACTAATTCTGTAGACAACCCTGGCACCCTCAGCGGTCAAGCACTCCTGGCTATGAAAACCCTGTGCTTGCCTCCATCTTTCTCCATTTATTTGATTGTTCCAGCAGAAGGGTTTAGAAGAGAAAATGAAAGTTCTCCGTTGATCTCTCCCTGGCTGGGCCACCGCTGCAGTCAACCGTTACTGCAGTCTCTGCTGTCCTACCCCATGGTCTTAAGTGAAGAAGAGCGATACCTTTTTGTCACCCTTGCTTATGGCGTGGGCGTAGTTCCGGGGGTGGACACAAGGACCCGCAGCGCCTTTCAGTGGGCTGCACAGTATTTCCTTTGACGATCTACTGTGATGGTCAACTCTCGCCACAGGACATTAGGGGCTCGCTTTGCACCATGCAGGTATAATAAAGAGGGCAGTGGCTGTGGACACCTTCCCCCAGTGCCTACTTCTGCACAACTGATCCTAGAAGTCAGGCAATCAGGTACGTGGCTTCTTGGTGCCATCTGCCAAGCTGCCATCCGGAAATGCCGCTAAGTTCCTCCCCCTCCCTACGCGTGGGCCTCACCTCGAGTCGATTCTTTGAGTGTTTGTCAATCCTGAAAGCGGGGATGGACGGGAAGAACCCCACCTCGTTCTCAGGTGCCCTTCTCAGAACCCTGAATTGGAGGTCCCACCTCACACTGGCTGTTGCCTGGCCCCGCCCATCCCGTCCCCTAGTGGGCAGGTGGTCTGGACCAGGTCACCAGGGCTGCCTGCACCTGCCCAGGCCACTTGCGTGCCGTCTTCCCGCCTGTCCCTACTCGTGAGCCTTCTCGGCTTGCGCCACGGAGGCTGGACTGTCTCACGCTCACCTCAGAAGCCCTTCCCTGCTCTCCTGGAACCCCTGCGCTGGCAGGTCCCCACCCCAAGGTCATTTCCTTGTTTAATCAGTGCCCGGTTGCGCGCCCCCCTCGGATTGGCCCCGCGCCCTGTCTGTTGCAAAGCTCGGCGGCCTTGACCGCGCGCCGCTCTCTGCGCGCCACCTGCAGGCGGGGCGGGGCGGGGCGGGGCGGGGCGGGGCGGGGCGGGGGCGGGGCCCCAAGAGCGTCAGCGCCTCGCTCACCTGTGCCTCCAGCCGAAGGGCGCTGAGGAGCCCACGCGCGCCCGCCAGCATCTCGCGCCAGGTCTACCCCGCGCTTCTGCATGGAGAACTGCAGCTCCCAGGAGGAACTATTAATAAAAGACCAGAGCCAGGCCCCTGGGGAATTCCGAGCCCGATTTAAAATTCCCCGGGGCCAAAAATATCCCAGTATCCAACTCAAACTGGAATAATCTTTCTCAAGCTCTGTTTGGTTTTTATTCTTCAAATTCTTTACTAGATTTTTTTTCTTTCCCAGTTTTAATAAAATATGCGGCAGCTGCTTACTGTAGAGACCTTTTCAAGAATAAGAAAACTTTTAAAAATGCATAATGTTTTTATCACTGAGATTTGGAGGGGTATAACTTTTTTTTTTTTTTTTTGAGACAAGGCCTCACTACGTAGTTCAGACTGGCCTTGAACTCACTACATAATCTAGGCTGGCCTTGAACTCACAGTGATCTTCCTGCCTCAGCCTCTCGAGTACTAGGATTATAAACGTGTGCCACCATCCCTGGCAAGATTTCTTTTTTTAATTCTAAAAACACCCTTTGGTGAGAAATTTAAACCTTTAAAAAAATAAATGAGGATAGTATAATACAGGACAATACATACAACCTAAACTCAAAGGGAGGGCCAGGCCCGCTCTTCCCCCACTGCAACTGATTATTTTATTTATCTTTTGTGGTCCTGAGAGTCAACCAAAGACCTCAACTGAGCTATCTCCCCAGCACTTTTTATATTTCTAAATTTTTGTTTATTTATTGTTGAGTGGTACTGAGGATCCAAGGCCTTCACACTGAACTATATCCCAAGCCCCCACCACCACTTTTTTTGGGGGGAAGGGAATAGAGTCTTACTATACTACTAAGTTACTCAAACTTGTAGCCCTCCTGCCTCAGCCTCCCAAGTAGCTGGGGTGACAGATGTGTACCACTGAGCCCAGACTACTTTATTTTGATTGTGTGTATTTATTTATTTTACACAAGATCTCACCATGTTTCCTTAGGTGGGCCTCAAACTTCTGGACTAAGGAGAATCTCCTACCTCAGCTTTGAAGTACCCAAGACTTCAGGTGCACACCACTTGCACTACCATACCTAGCCTCATGTGGATTACTTTAAGTTTAAGAGTCCTGTCTTTGTCTCTTTGTCTAGCAATTCTTTCATTTACATTGGGGAATGAGCCGAGGGCCTCGCCAATGCTAGGCAAGCATTCTATCACCGAGCTCCTCCCTGACCCTTTAAACTTTGAAATAGGATCTGGCTAAGTTGCACGCCTGGCCTTAAACTTCTGATTCCCCCAGCCTCAGATTTCTGAGTAGCTGGGCTTAGAGGTAGATTCCATGTGCCTTGCTTAGGTCTACCAATTCTTGAGTACAGGGCTCTAAAAGATAAGTTCTGTGTGCATGTGCATCTGTTTGTGTGAAGCAGGGATTAGTTGTTTTGGTTTTTGAGGGAGGGTATTTGCTTTCTTTTTACAGATGTTTGTTTGTTTATTTGGCAGTGATGGGGATGGAACCGTGGCTGTGTACATGCTAGGCAAATGCTCTACAAATAAGGTGCTACATCTTCAACTGCAAGTATTCTCGGAAATAAGGTAACATACACTGCAAGAAAAAAAGCAGGAGTAGAAACTAAGAACTAAGACAAAGAATTTTAAGAAAAAGAAAGGAAAGAAAGCCACAACACCATCATCCCACCAGAATAGATGGCACAAAAATAGATGGAAAGCCAGTGGCCTGCCTTGAGTATGACAACTGAGCCCTGCTGTCCCTCCAGCCGCTTGTCCAGCAGCTCCCAGAAGGCTCTGATCCAAAGCATGTAAGATCTATTGGAATTCAGCTCCCTCTCCTGTGGAAAACAATGTCATAATCTCAGGGCCCTGTGCTTCCTCCCACCTCCCCACAGCCTAGAGTCCCCTGAAGACTTCTGAGTAAATAGCAGAGGTGATGTTTGCCCAGCCAGCATCATCAAGGTTGATGAGGACAAACAGGTAAAGCAAACCTAAGACAGCCAGAGGTGTGCTGAAAAGACCCTCCGAACAAGCTGTGTGCATAATCCAACGGGCTTGGCCTGTGACCCGGTAACCTGTGACCCGGTAACCTGTGAGCGCTGGGTTTACACCAAAGGGGCATCAGAGCGCATGTCCCTGGCTGGCCTTTCCTCAGCCTGTTCAGGAAAGGACTGTGCTGTTCCATCCTCTGTTCTCCCAGCACCCTGACTACAAGGAGGTCACTGGAAAATGCCTTCCTGGGGCTGCCACAGTGCAGAAGCCTGGATCTTTACCTGTCCTCCCAAGCCTCAGTTTACTCACTTAAAAAAATGAGGGCATTGAGCTGGGCATGGTGGTGCCCACCTGTAATCCTAGTACTCTGAGTAACTCAGGTAGGAGGAGTGAAGGGAAGGAGGGAAGGAAGGGAGGAAAGGAAGGAAAAAAGAAAACAGAATAAATCAGGGAACACTGCAAGAGCACAAACAAGCAGCCTTTACACTGTCATTTCCTTTTTCTTTTACTTCGTCTATGTATTTGGAGAAGCAGTCTTGGGAATCGGAATTCCAGAACCACCTGGCCTGAGTTCAGTTCTGACTCTGCCACCTCATATCAGAGCAAATTTAAGACCTCTGTGTGCCCGGTTTCCCCATCTGTAAAATGAGAAAGCAGAAGTAACCTTGGACAATGGTAAGGAAGACGACATGAATGATGCCAGGAAGTGTGCCAAGCATTCTCAGGTGCACTGCAGGTGCCATATAAGCACCAGCTGCAATTGTATTCCCTCTATGAGTCCATGTTTTAAAATTTTCTATCTTCAAGTACTCTGAGAGACTGAGGCAGGAGGGTTGTAAGTTTGAGCCCAGCCTGGGCAACTTAGCAACCTACTGAGATTTTTGTCTCAAGATAAAAAATAAAAAGGATGTGATGTATATTGGGTACAAAAGGTTCTGGATTCAATCTCCAGTAATACACATACACACACACACACACACACACACACACACACACACTTCGATCTGTAACCAGTACAATTAGTAGCAACTAACTCATTTCATTGTTTATTAATCAGCAACATGGCACAATTGTTATCAGGAGGTTCAATTGGTGACAAGTATGGTGACTGCTAAGACATCATGTCTCACCAGCCAAAGGCAAAAACATTGGGCATTTTGATTTATACCAGTCAATTTCAGATATGCATGAGATCTCTTTGATGCTTTTAAATTTTATGCATTTGATCAACTGATTGATGATGGATGGATGGATTGATTGACTGGAACTGGGGACCAAATCTAGGGCCTTCACACTGAGTATTTACCATGCCTTTTTTTATTTTTTATTTTGAGACAGGGTCTCTATAAATCAAGTTACTCAGGCTGGACTCTAACTTGCAATTTTCCTGCCTCAGCCTCCCAGAGTATGATTTTTTAAAATTGGTCCCAATAATTCAAAGGTCACCTCAAACCCCAAACCACAGTGAGGCCCTCCACTGGCACAGGCCTCCTGGATAGTGCTTGTTCAGGTTAAGTCTTGAGCTTCCTACTTTGTTATAGTGGGCGGAGCAGAGCAGGAACTGACTTAGTGGATGCTGTTAGAAGGCCATCTTGCTGGGCATCTGTAATCCCAGCACTTGGGAGACTGAGGCAGGAGGATTCCAGCAAGCTGGAGGCCAGCCTGAACTACATGGTGAGTTCAAAGCCAGCCCGAACTACATAGAAAAGCCTTGTCTCACACACAAAAAAAAAAAAAAAAAAAAAAAAAGAAGAGAAAAGTTGGCATCCTGCCTTGCTCAAAGCCAGGGTCAGGCCAGCCTTAGTCCTTGGACATGGGGACCTGGGGACTGGGAGGGGAGGATGATTTATACCAGCCAATTTGTAGTGTCAGGAAGCCAGCTTTTCCCTTTGCAGGAGATAGGAGAGGCAGGTGACCCCTTGAGTTATACAGGCAGGGGACACTGAGCCCTGCCAGCCTTGTGACAGCTATGAATCCTGTCCCTCTCAACATGCACATGCACATCAAGAGTGGTGAGCGAGTTCAGTCACCGGCCTCCCAAATCCGTTTGTACTCCTATCCCACATAGGTTAAGAAAAATTGTCTAGAATTTGAAAATAATGCAAAAAGCTGTCTCAATGTCTTTTCGGTGTCACACTGGCTCACAGGCCCATCCAAGGATTCGCTCTTTTCTTGGCAAGTGTGTTTTCGAGCAGAGCCCAGAGATGACATGGGAACTGGCAGACTCTAGTCTAACAGAAGCATGAAGAGTTTGGTGCTCACCCCCAGGGTCACGGTTTCACTGCCCTTTGAACCGTGGCCAGCTCCAGAGCCAGTTTATCCCAGCTTCCCCTCCCTCGGAGCTTCTAGACCCTTACTTTGATCTCCTTTGCCTCCCATTGTGCCCCTATCAAAGTAAAATGTTTGATATGCATTTCATGTTGAGTAATGATTTTTTTTTTTTTTTGTCTTTTAGAGACAGGGCCTCACTACATAGCTCAGGCTGGCCTTGGGCTCACTTTGTAGCCCATGCTGGTCTACTTGCAACAATTCTCCTGCCTAAGCCTCCCAAGTACTGGGATTACAGGTGTGCGCCACCAGGTCTGTTTTTCTGTTGTGTTTTTAGTTTTTTTTCCTTTCCACGCCCGGTTTAAGTAATGATTATTTTTACCTGGCTGAAAACCTCATTGGGCAGTCAGCTGTGACGGCCCACACCTGTGATCCTAGTGACTCAGGAGGCAGAGGCAAGAGGATGGCAAACTGAAGGCCAGCCTGGGTCATGTAGCAAGCCCCTGTCTTAAAATAACATTTTAAAAAGGGGCTGGGAATGTGCCTCAATGGTAGGTTGCTTGCCTACCATGTGTGAGGTCCTGGGTTTAATTCCCAGTACCACAAAATAGAAAAAAAAAAAATCAGGTTTGGTGCATTCCATGCATAAGAGGAGGTAACCCTTGCCTGTGGGTATTGGTGAGTGTGGACATGGGTGTGCAGTACTGAAGACAGAACCCAGAGACCTACGTCCCCAACCCTTTTACTTTTGAGACAAGGTATTGGTAAATTTCAGGCCAGCCTTGAATTCGTAATCCTCCTGCCTCAGCTTCCCTCGTAGCTGGGATTATAAGTGTATACCACCACGTTGCGAGCTGAGTGTTGGCAGCAGTGAGGTAGGGGAAATGCTAGATTTTAGATGCTTCATGTGCATATTCCCCAAGTTCTAAGAATTCTCAGGAGCAACGAGTAGGATGTTAAGAGTAGGAAAATTTATTGGGGAACAGGAATAGAGCATAGGGATGGGAGAATCAGGAGTTGGAAGAGGAGGGGTCCTCAATGGGTTACCAACGAGCCCACCTCTCAAAGGAAGTTTTATAGAGGAAAATCAAGAGTCGGGTACAACATGGGTCAAAATTAAGATCAACCAATAAGATTACAAGTATAGTTGCTAAGGTAATATTGATCCAATAGTAGCGAGGGCATATGGGTGACATCATTAACCTCGGTTGATTATTTATAGTGTTAGTTTTGTCTTTAGTCTTAGTAGTTTTAGTCTTAGTCTTGGTGGCTTTCGTCTTAGTGGATGGGAGAGGATGGCCCACCGCTAATGAGATCATGGGAAATCTCAAGAGGGTGAGACCAATGATCCTAAATCTCCATTCATTCCTTAGGGAAGTATGGAAATCTGGCCACTAAGGCTTTAATCTTCCTCAGAGATGCCTCATTTCTACCTAACTTAGCTGTCTGTAATAGTGGAACATCTGCAGGTATAAAGGGCCTGAGATTAGAAGAGGAAGGGCCTTAAAATTGACTTGGAAATCCGGGGTGCCATCTTATAAATCAGCTTGTTTCGAAGGTCACAGGGCACTCAAGGGGACTGAACTGGTCTCTGGGTCCGGAGCAGCCTGGCATTTCTGCAGCACACCTGGGAAGGAGGATCTATGAAGGCAAAATATTGGGGAGGGAGGTTCCACAAAGCTGCCAGGATGTCACAGGTCACTCTGGAGACCAAGGGCCTGGTGTTTCATGAGACACACAGTTTGCGCAGCGCCTTGCCGTTTGCAAAGGCTTTGTCCTTAGATTTCACCGGCATTTGAATATTTTCTTTTTCCTTCAAGAAAATATATGGCATCTAGAAATATCAAGGGCTGAGAAAGACCCAGAATGACCACAGTTCTCTTTCATCCTCACCTCAAACAGGAAGCACCTGGATCCTGGATTTGAGATCCAGGGTGAATATTTGCTTTCTACGTTCCCAGGTGCCCAGTGCTGCCAGCTGGGTGTCCAGGGCTTGGAGTTCTGCTTCTCTGACCCTCCCTGCTGGCCTTGGGGGGCCTCCTAGTTTATAAAGGGGGAGATATGCAGAGTCAAATAAATGAATACATGGAGGGGGCGCTTTCTCCCAAGGGCAGGAGGCGTTTTAAGCCCTAGCCCTCCTATTTTGCTAAGAAGTTCTGAGTCAGCCAAAAATCCTTCCCCAACCTTTATTATTATTTTTTTCACTTCTAGGGATAAGAAGTCGACCAGGTTGAGAAGAACTTACCATCCGCCTCCCTCAGCCTACCAGCGTGCCGAGATTTCAGACAACTGACTCCTTCCTGCCAGGGGTTGGTGGCTCACACCTGGAGTCTCACCTATGTGGGAGGCCGAGGCCAGAGAATGGCAAGCTGGAGGCCAACTTGAGCAATTTAGTGTCTCGAAATAAGAAACGAAAGGGCTGCATCTGCATCATATCTTTTATTTGTTCATTGCCGATGCAGGGTCTCACTGTGTAGATCAGGCTGGCCCCGAACTCACTATGTGGCCCAGACTAACCATTAACTTGCATTAATCCTCTTGTCTCAGCCTCCCAAATGCTAGGATCACAGGCATGCAAGATGAGGGATGTTTTTCCTATAATAAAATATTATTATTTGTGAAAAAAAAAAAAGTAACAAACAGGGATGGGGCCACAGCTCAGAAGCAGAGTGCTTGCCTAGAATGGGCAAGGCCCTGGGTTCAAGGATCAGCCCCAATCTTGCCCTTGAAAGTCTGACCTCTCATCCTTGCTTAAGCCCTCGCGGAGTGCACACGGTGTTCCGGGCCTGGCTGGCCCACACAGCACCCTCAGGGCCTCTCCTGGCGCCGTGCTCTCCAGCACTGTCTCCTCCGATTTCACTCTGACCCTGTGTCCCCTGTGACTCCTGGCCCCTCTGGCCTTCCTGAGGGGCCATCCTGTTGGAACTCCCTGCTGCACTTAGTCACGGCTGTGCCCTGGGAGTCACTACTGTCCTCTTCGCCTCTCCTGGAGCCTGCCCAGCGCTCCCTTATCTGACCCGACCCTGCGAGACCTGAGCGCTGGCCTTGTGCGGCCTCTGCCTGCCCTGCTGATGGCTCCAAACCCATCTTCCACAGCTTGGCCAGGACAGCCCAGCTGCTTCCTCCAGAAAGCAGGACTGCAAAGAAGTGAATCTGTGTGTGCATGTGTGTGTGTGTTTAAGAACAGCAAATAACAGGGAAAAGCAGAACTTTGGTAGTCTTTCTCTCTCTCATTCAGTACTGGGAATTGCACCCAGGACCTTTGTACTGAGCTACCATCACCAACCCTTTGAAATTTTTTTTTTTTTTAAACAAGGCCTCTCCAGGCTGGGCTTGAATTTGTGATCTTCCTGCCTCAGCCATGACCTCAGCCCTTTTTATTTAATTTCGAATCAAGTTCCCACTAAATTGCTCAAGCTGGCCTAGGACTTTTTTTTTTTTTTTTTTTTGGAGGAGTTACCGGGAATTGAACTCGAAACTCTGTACTTACCAGGTAGGTGCTTATGCCGCTGAGCTATATTCTCAGCCCCGGGCCTAGGACTTTTGATTACTCTGCCTTAGCCTCCTGAGTACGTGGGATTACAGGCATGCACTCTTCATCGGCACTGATGGGATCTCCTGTACTTTTTTACTGTTTAGGTCACATCTTTCCTATTACAATGGAGAAGCTGCTGTATCCCTTGTAGCACGTGGATCTTGGACAGTCTGAATCCAGCCTTGGTTTTACACTCACTCATTCATTCAGCAAATATGTATAGTAATGCCTATACTGCCTTAGACACCGGGACTCACGGGAAACAGAACACGCAGACCAGAGCCACTGTGAACCAGATATAGTGGGTCATGTCTATTATCTGAGACAGGAGAGTCACCAAGAGTGTGAGGCCAGCCTGGGCTACATAGTGAGTTCAAGGCCAGCCTGTACTATACAGCACAACCCTGTCTCAACAAACGAACTGACCAGAGCCATCCTCAGAAGCCCACAGTGCAGTGGAGAGGCGAGCACAGCATAAACAGACTGCCGTGAAAAGGACAAAGGAGAAATACAAATCAGGAAGTGGGACAGAGCGTGGGTGGACACAGGGGCTGCAAAGGACCGTTTCCATATTCACAATACCAGAAGCTCCTAAGGGCAAGAGCTCCCCAAAGCAGGGCCTGGTACACTGTGAAGTCTCAGCAACGTTAACCGAATGACTGACCACTGGAGGGTGGATGGATGGGGGATAAGTGGATGGGTAGGTGGGTGCGTGGATGGCTTTGCTGCCTGCTGTCTGGTGTTTCTGTCCCAGGCTCTTAGCCTGTCTTCTGCAAGCACAAAGCACCTCGAAGCTCTTCTCCAGAGACCCCTTTTCCCTCAGTAATGGGGACTGAACCCACGGCCTTCATGCTAAGCTGCATCCCCAGCCCTTTTATTTTTATTTTGAGACAGGGTCTTGCAAAGGGGCTGAATTGCCCCCTCTGGGTTTGAACTTTGTATCCTCCTGCCTCGGCCTTCCAGAGTGCTGCCCTCTCAGGTGGGAACCACCACATCTGGCTCCAGCCGATTGAACTCTGCACTGCCTCCACTCAAAACCTCCATCCACTTCCAGCCTCTGGGCATCTCTCCTTTCTATTCCCCCACCCTGAGGGTCTTCCTGTTTGTCTCTTCCTGTCTTTGTGCACAGCCTTGGGCAAGATGTCAGGACAGGAGATGGGTGCAAACCTGGCCCCGTCCTGGCTGGGAGGATGCACTCAGATATATCATGGGTTCTGACCCGGTGGAGGGTAGGACCCCAGGAGCACCCAGTAAGACCTCAGGGGGTGGGTCTGCTCTGCTACAAGATGGGGCCACTGTGAGACCAGCCTTGGCCAGCAGGCCTCGGCACTGCTCAGCTTTTCAAAAAAAAAAAAAAAATGCCGTGATATGATTCATGTATTATAAAAGTCATCATTTTAAGTGCACAGTTCAACCGGTCATAATCCCAGCATCTTGCAGGCTGAGGCAGGAGGATTGCTGCAAATTCAAGGCCAGCCTGGACTACATAGTGAGTTCAAGGTCAGCCTGTACCACAGAGGGAGACCCTGTCTCGGAAAAAAAAGTGCGCCACTCAATAGCTTTTACAATATATCCAAGGTTGTGCAGCCAGCACCTTGATGGAGTCCCAGAATGTTGTCCTCAACATTCTCCCTGGGAAGACTCACTAGCAGTCACTCTCTGGCAACCACTGATCACTTTTTATCAAATCCTAAACCATAGGTTTGCCTATTCTGCACATTTTCAAATAAATAGAATCCTACATTTGTCATTGGTTCTCTCGCTGAGTAGACCCTTTTCTTTCTTTTGTGGTACTTGGGATTGAACCCAGAGCCTTCATACTGAGCTACATCCCAGCCCAGCCCTTTTATAAATTTTGAAACAAGTTCTCACTGAATGTCTGAGTTGTCCAGGCTGGACTCGAACTTGTGATTCTCCTGCCTCAGGCTCCCAAAATACTGGGATTACTGGTGAGTACCACCATGCCTTGCGAGTATAAGTTTCAAGGGTCATCACTGAAGTATCAGTGCTTCCTTCTTTTTTTTTTTTTTTTTTTGTCTTAGTCACTTCTGCTTGCTGACACCCACAGTCCTGACTGGCTCCAAGGCAGGTGGCATGGCACAAGATCACACATCACAGGAAGCACAGAGAGATCAGTGGAAGGAAGGAGACTGACCCTGCCAGGCCACCCCCGCAGTGACCTTCCTCCTCCACCAGATTCCACCCCCTCCACATCACATTTAGCTATAAACCCCTCAGTGGACTAGATTATTGATGAGTGTCACACACCCCCGTCTTCTAGTCACTTCCCAAAGCCCCATCTATGAGCGCAAGAGGTTTTGGGGGAACATTTAGATATCAATGTCGACAATATTTTTCATGGCTAAGTAACAGTGCATGTGTATGGATTCAGCACATTCCTCATGGATGAGTGTCCACCCTCAGCTCCCAAATGACCCACTTCCCACCTTGGCCATGACCCACGGCTGTCTCCTTCCACGCCTAGGAAATCATTACCGGGCACTCAAGGTCCAACTCAAAAGTCCACCTGCTGCAGGGAGCCTCCCCAGATTACCCCAAACCATAATCCCTCTCGCCCCTGCATCTGCGTCTGCAGGACACCGCCTTCCCTAGGCCTCCACCCTCTTCCTCAGAAATGACTCTGAGTTCCTGGTTGCTTCCATACCCAGGACCTGTGGAATGGAAAGAGGCAATAGTTGGGCAATAATCAGCCTCAGCAGCAAGATAGGGTAATTGTTCCCTGGAAGACAGCGACCTTTGACGCGAGGAGGAAGGAGCTGGGGAGGGTGGGGGGGTTGGGGGTCAGGAGGTGTGGAGGCAGTGACAGTCCCCTGGGCCCCGGCGTGAAGGAGGAGGGCAGGAGCTGCAGGGTGAGGTTTAAAACAAAACCAAAACAAAACAAAGCCGGCCCCCTCACCCGGCGTGGTGGCGCACGCCTGTAAGCCCAGCACTTGGGAAGGTGAGGCAGGAGGATCACTGTGAGTTCGAGGCCAGCCTAGGCTACATAGTGAGTTCAAGCCCAGCCTGGATAGATAATGTTTTGTCTAAAAAACAAAACAAAACAAAACAAATACAAAACGAAAGTCCTCAGAATGTGTGCCCTTCCCGCAGGAAGGCGATGCATGGCCAGGGGTGCAGCCCAGCGCCCTCTCTGGGTGCGGGTGGCTCCGGCGCAGCTGCAGGTCCTTCCTCGGAGGTGGGGGTGGGTAGAGTGGGGGTGGGGTGGCGGGCGGCACCAGGGTTCCCCGACTTCCCCGCCCCGCTGCCACTGCGGTGTCGCACGTGGCGAAACGAGGAGGAGGGAGGTGGGGGGAGGGGAGAAGGAGGAGAGAGGGGGAGGGGCGGTCCCTGCAGGCGCGCTGAGTCCCAGCCGCCCAGCGCGCGGTCAGCCGAGGACACCCGGCCGGCGCACCCCGGGCCGGTGGGGTCAGGCGAGGCGCGCGCGGCTGCGCAGCGGACCGCGGGAAGGACCGGCGGCGCGGGGGCGTCGGGGCGGCGTCGGTCCTCTCTGGAGCCGCGGGACAGACAGGCCCGAGCGCCGAGGCCCAGGAGGGGCCAGCGCCTCCCGCGCCCCCCGCGCCCCCGCGCCCCCCCGCGCCTTGCACCGTGCGCGGCTTCCGGTCCGGGAGCCTGCCGTCTGCGCTGCGGCGCTTCTCGTGGAAAAACAAGAAACGCTGGACCATAAAGCAGAAAAAACTTTTTAACATTTGCCTGAACGCTCCTTATCTGATTAACATTCTGCTGCATGTCCTTTTCTTCTTAAAGTAGCCGTTTGTTTGTTTGTTTGTTTGTTTTGTTTTCGCTATGCACTTCAGACTGGCCTGGGGCTCACTTTGTAGCCCAGGCTGGTCTCGAACTCGCAATGATCCTCCTGCCTCAGTCTTCTGAGGGCTGGGATTGCAGAAGGGCACCACGCTTTTAATTCTCCTTTTGAGCATATTTACAAAACAGAAAGAACGTGGGATATAAATAAACAAGGAGATTCTTTTGCAACTTTTAGCCTTTTTTTCAGTGCTGGAGATGGAAGCCCAGCCTAGAGCATGCAGCACGAAGCTTCTTGAAGCCTTTACAGCTGAGCTCCACCCTGAACCCAGAGTGTTTACATCCTCTGTCGCCTGCCAGTGCTGAGCCGACATCCCCAAGGTGCAGGTCAGTCAGTGTCGGTGGCTGTTGCCCTTTAGATAGTCTGGTGTCGCCCACTTTCTCAAGGCCTCTGCCGCTCCGCTCCGTTGCTCCCCGATGCAACCAATTTAACGAATTGAGGTTATTCCTGACATTTGATGTTCCAGACCCTGATCTCGGGGTTGATGGATTGAGCACACAGCACGAGTGAGTCGGGGTGGGGACGTGAGCGCTTTAGTCTCCTAGCTTGACAAAATTCACCATTAGCTGCTTGGGACCCAATTCTGGTATTCCTTTCTTTTGACTCACAAGATCACTGAAAGGATAATTGAAGCCAAATGTGGTGGCATCCACCTGTAACCCTAGCACTCGGGAGGCTGAGGCAGAAGGGTCATAATGAGTTTGAGGCCAGCCTGGGCTATGAAGTGAGTAAAAAGCCAGACTCAATTACATAGCAAGACTGTCTCAAAAAGTCAAAAAACAGGGCTGGTTTAGCTCAGTGGTGTAAGTGCCTGCCTGGCAAGCATGAGGTTATGAGTTCAATCCCCAGTACCAAAAAAAAAAAAGTCAAAAAACATGAATGAATAAATGAACAAAAACTCCCTGAAAACACAAAATAAGGACAGCTGAAATAACATATGTAATTTTGTAGCAGTAGCATTAAGAGAGTACACAGGAGGTCATTGAAGAGGTGTGTTTTACTTTTCTGAGTGTTTGGATCATTAATACATTTGGATCATTAATAGGTTCCAATATCAAATCTTTTAAAGAAGGATCCAGATGCTGAGCCTAGTGGTGCACACCTGTACTCTCACCTGAGAGGCTGAGGCAGGAGGAGGACCACAAGTTCCAATCCAGCCTGGCAACTTAGGAACTCAGAAAGACCCTGTCTCAAAATAAATATATTAGTAAATAAAGTAAAAAGGGCTGTGGTTGTAGCTCAGTGGGAGAGCCTTGAGCTTGCTGTGTAGTCTAGGCCTGGATTGAACCCAGGGCCTAGCATGTACGCGGCCCTGGGTTCAATCCCCAGTACCACCTGCCCCTCCCCCCAAAACTGTCAGAGCAAAGTCTTACCTGTACCTTTCTCCTATCTGGCACAGGCTCTTGTACGTCCTCTCCAAATCTACTTTTTCCCCCTTCTTTCTACGTATTCCAGGCTGGCCTTGAGCTTGCTGTGTAGTCTAGGCCTTTATCTCTCGCCAGTCTTCCTGCTTCGGTCTCCCACTGAGTCCTGGGTTTACAGACAAGCACCATTACAGAATTTGCTTTTTGAAAATGTGTATCTTTTTTCTCCTTTCTCATATAAAAGAAAGCATGTCTTAGCCTCCTGCTTTGTCCTTGACTTCTCAAATTTATCTATTTATCTTGGAGCTATTTCCCTGTTAGTCCCTAGACAACTTCCTGGTCATTCCACTTTCTTTATATGCTGCTTAAAGGACTGTGTTCCAACATATGGCTTTATTTTGCCATAATAAATTTGTCCCCAGGGTTAGGTGGATGTTCCCAGTCTTTTGTTCCGGTAAACACTGGGGTGATGAATAACTGTACAAAGGTCAGCTGCTCCACCCTAGCTGGTCTAAAGGGTGGATTCTGGAGGTTGTGACTGCTGGCTGGGGTCAATGCCATGTGCAGTTGGCTTTTGTTACTGAGCTGTCATCTGTATCGATCAGGAGCTCTGGAGAAACAGGACCAGGAGGAGAGAGACACAGAGAGACAGAGACTGAGACAGACAGAGACAGAGAGAGACAGAGAGGGAGACAGAGAGGGAGACAGAGACAGAGAGCTCTTGAGTTTGTGGAAGCTGCCAATCCCAAGGTCTGCAGTCTGCTACTGGGCTGCTGCACCAGTCTGAAGGTCGGCAGAGTGGCAGTGTGGTCAGATGCTTCAGCTCCTTCCAAAGGCAGAAAAAAGATGTCCTTCTCCCAAGGTGGGTGGGGGAGGCAGCGCCTCACTGGGCAGCGGCCAGTGTGTGTGTTCTACTGAGACCTCCAGCTGATTGTGTGAGCCCCAAGGATGTAAGAGATGAGCTTTATTTGTTTCATCGATTTAAATGCTAATCTCATGCAGACATACCCTACAGACACACTCTGAATAGTGTTGGACCAAATATCTGTGCACCAGGCAGCCTGCTCATTGGATGCCTGAAATTAACCCTTACTTCCTCCGTGGCACGAGCATGTCTGGTGCAGTTTCTAGAAGGGATGTCCCAGCTGTAGGCTCTGTCTCTGCTTCACCCCAGACATGGAGCTGGGACCCCTGCTTAGGAATTTTGGTTTCATATGTAGTCAAATAGCTTTCTCTTCTTTTTTCTTTTCTTCCGTGGTACTGGGAATTAAACTGAGGGCCTTTATACTGAATTACATCCCCAGCCTTTTAAATTTTTTGTGAAGCAGGTTCTCATTAAATTGCCCAGGCTGGGTTTGAACTTTAGATCTTCCTGCATCAACCTTCCAGAGTGGAGAATTAGGGATGTGTTATGGCTTGTGTCTAGAAGTCCCCCCAAAGCCTTATGCAGTCATAGGGGGGTGGTTTTTATTTTTGTTTTTGTTTTTTTAGAGCTGACTGGCTCTATAGTATGTGATGC
>PVLA01011120.1:0-56196 GCA_004027455.1 Hydrochoerus hydrochaeris
CCCTCCCTTGCCCCTCCCTGCCTGCCTGCCTGCCTGCCTCCCTCCCTCCCTCCCTCCCTCCCCGCCTTCTGTCTCTGCCCCCACCACTCTTAAGTTTTTGAGATAGGGTGTAGCCATGTGTTTCAGGCAGGCTTTGACCTCAATCTCGGGCAGTCCTGCCTCAGCCTCCTAAGTGCTGGGATTATAGTAGGCATGTGCCACCATGTCCGGCCCACTTCTCATTTTGACAGATCTATACATATATATGATCTGCTCCCCAATTTCCTGCACTGTGGAGTCCTTCCATTTTTATAACTGCACTGTCATTGCAGGGAGGTTTTATAAGGACAGAGGTTCAGTCCTCTGTTGAAATGGAAGACTGTTAACTCCCCTCCTTATTTCACTGTAGATTTACTATGAAGTTCAAAGAAGGGTTCTTTGACTAAACAGTTGTGCAGTTTATACCTATTGGTTTCAGGGAAGCTGTTTTTTTTTTTTTTACCCTTGGAGCCAGCATGTTGACAGGTCTGTCTCTGTTCTTAATCATATTGGAATTCTCCAGCATTTTCAAGTTGTCTATTGTAGATGGCACTGTCTGCCTTGGCATTTATAGATGCTGCGTTATGTAGAGTGTGTGTGTTGGAAAGCAGAACTTATCTTCTCCCTCCTTTTGACAGTACACTCATTTTTCTTTTCGTCTCATTCTATCAAAAGCGTGTTCTCAAGAGCAGCAGAAAAGTTCAGTATTGCAGTTTATCTCTTTCTAGAAGAACATGATGCAGTTAATGTTTGTAGCTTTGTTGTGAATGACTAAAGTTAGAGGCTTAGTTAATACATTTACTTTGAGAACCTGTGGAAACTTTACCTAACAATTTTTTTTTTTTTTTTGGTCTTTTTGAGACAGGGTCTCTCTATGCAGTTCAGGCTGGCCTTGAGCTCACTTTGTAGCCCAGACTGGTCTCGAACTCACAACAATCCTCCTGCCTCAGCCTCTGGAGTGCTGGGATTACAGGCATGCACCACCACGCCCGGCTCTTAAATATTTTTTAATTATATTTTCATTGAACTCTTTACAAAACATAGCATAATTAATTAAAGTTTTGCTAACATTATAACTCCTCAAATTTCTTAATGTTAGTTGCAAATTACTCATTAAGCCTTTTTGTAACACTTAAAAAATAAAAACCAAATTAAAAGATAGAACTTAAAAAGTTATTTTTGCATGGAATGGAATGGGTGTATTAACCATAGTTAAAGAGATACTGAGTCCATCTGGGACTTTTGTTTTCTTTTTTTTTTTGGCCTATTAGGGCCACATGTCTTTCTCTTGCAGGTAAATGTGTCCCTGTGGAAATAAATTGATAACTTGCTCATTGCCTCCCTTAGTGGGCTCCCAGTTTGTTTGACATTGTTTGTACACAGCAAAGAGGACAAGCCCTGGCATGTGGGAGGGTCTCAGTATATATTTACTTATTTCATTGCTAAGTAGGCAGAGAGATGGCAGGTGTACTAGCACATACTCTATTCAGATAGCCTGCTGGTGAGGGCATGTACTATGCAGTCTGCTGTGAACACGTCCATGGTTTGTGTGTGGAGTAAGTGTCCCTGGGATCCATTGGAACTGGGCACTCAGTACCCAAGATGATGGTATAGGGCAGTGCTGTGGAGCCTTGCAGAGGTGGGACCTCAGAGCCTGCTCTTTGGTCTTGGGCTGTGCTCTTGGAAGGGCTTGTGGGATACCAGTCTATCCCTCTCTGCTCCTGGCTGGACATATGATCACTTGCTTACTCCCATATGATTGGCATGGTGTGGTGATATGGTCAGGGGTGACCTGTACACTTGGGCCAATGCTGTGCATTTGTACTTTGAGCCAAGTAAATCTTTTCTTTCTCAGTAGCCCGGTAGTGATGAGAGGTAGTATATCTTGCACTATCTCCCTCTTCCTTTGTGTGCTAGCCTGGGTGCTGCTCCCTCCGTTTGCCTTTCCAGTTACTGTACTGCTTCACAGAGGGCAGACCATTCCTTTATTCATTCATCTGTTGATGGACATATACACAGCTTCCAAGATTTAGCTATTATGGGCTGTGTTGGTATGAACGTGGATGCACATGTATCAGTGCAATATGATGTCTTTTAACTCTTTGGAAAGCTCCCCAGAAGGGGAATAGTTGGATCAAGTGGAATTTCTAGTTTTAGTTTTTTGAGGACTCTCGACACTGCTTTTCACAGTAGTTGTATAAGTCTACACTCCCACCAACAGTGTAGAAGGTTCCCCCCAGCAGCTTCATCAACATTTATTTTTTTGATTTCTTGATGATGGTCATTCTTTCTGGAATAAGGTAAATTCTTATTTTTTGTTTTGATTTCTTTGCATTTCTCTAATGGCCAGTCATGTTGAACATTTCTTAATGTATTCTTGGCTATTCGTAGTTTGTCTTCTGTGAGATGTCTATTTCACATGTCCATTTTCTGATATGGGGTCTTTTATTTTAGAAGGCCTATTTTTTTTTTAAGTCTTTTAGATTCTGGATATTAGTCCAGAATTTGAGGAATACTTGATAATTGTTTCCCATTCTGTAGAATGTTTTTTCGCTGTATTGATTGTTGTTTTTGCTGTGCAGAAGTTTTTTTGTTTTTTTTTTTTTTTACTAAGTTCAATGATTTTCAGTACTATATCCTGTGCAGACTGGGGTTTTGTTGAGAAAGCTCTTGCCAATACCTATTACTTCAAGAGTTTTACCTCTTAGCTTCTGGCAGGTTAAGTGTTTCTTTAACACTGAGGTCTTTTGGTCCATTTTGATTTTATTTCCATACAGGGCAAGAAATAGGAATCTAGATTCAGTCTTCTGCATATGGATACCCAGTTTCCTGGTACCATTTATTAGAGAAGCGGTCTGTCCTCTGGTGTATGTGGTTGCCCCTTTGTCGAAGATAAAATAGTTGAATGTTCTTGGGGGTTGTTTCTGCTTCCTGTGTTTTGTTCCTCTGGTCCACCTGTCTGTATATGTGCCACTACCATATATTGCTGTAGCTTTGTACTATAACTTGGGGATCGTGACACCTCCCCCTTTGCTCTTTTTACCCAAGACAGTTTTTGCTATTCTGGGTCTCTTCTAGTTCCATATGAATTTTAGGGTTTTCTCCAGTTCTGTGAAGAATGCTGTTGTGATTTTGAATAAGTATTGCATTAAATCTGTATGTCAGTTTTGGAAGTATGCCCATTTTGACTATATGGATTTTATCTATCCACAAAGAAAGGATATCTTTCCATTTTGTGAGTCCTTTTTGATTTCCTTATTCAAAGTGCTGTAGTTTTCATTGTAGAGGCCTTCACTTCCTTTATTAGGTTAATTCCTAACCATTTATTTTTAGTGTTATTATGAATGGTATTTCTTTCCTAATTTCTTCTTCAGAGGGTTCTATGTTAGTGTACAGGCTACTAATTTTTATCTATTGATTTTTTTATGTCCTGTACATTACTGAATTTGATTAGTAATTCTAAGAATCTTTTCATAGAGTTTAATGGGTCTCTTATGTTGAGGATTGTATCACTTGCAAACAGTGTTAACTAGACTTCATTGCTTCCTGTACATACCCCTTTTTTCTTTCTTGCCTGATAGCTCTTGCTTATGTTTTAGTGTATTGAACAAGAGTGGTGACAGTAGACACTTAGTTTTGTTTCTTATTTTGGAGGAAAAGCTTTCAAATTTTCCCCATTATTATATTATTGGTGTAGGCTTGTCATAAATGATTTTTATCAGATTGAGATAAGGTCCTTTTCTATTTTCTTCAGTGTTTTTATCTTGAAGGGATGTTGGATTTTGCCAAAGGCTATTCTTGTGTCTGTTGAGATGATCAAGTGATTTTTTTTTTTTTTTGCCCTGGCTTCTCCTTAAATGATTGTTTACATTTATTGATGTACATGTGTTGAACCATTTTTGCATTCCTAAGGTGAAGCCTACTTAGTCATGTGGTATGATCTGTTTGATGATTTGTTGAATGATGTTTGCCAGTATCTTGCTGAAAAATTTTGTATCTGTTCATTTAAGACATTGGCATGCAGTTCCTTTTTTAGTTGAATCACTGTCTGGTTTTGGCATCAGGATAATGGTAACTTCTAGGAATGACTTTGAGAGTACTCCTTTTCATTTCATTAAACAGTTTGAGGAGTATTTGGTGTTAGGTCTTCCCTAAATTTCTATAGAACTAGTTAATTAATCAGGACCTAAGCTAATTTTAGTTGGTATTTCTTTATTGGTGCTTCATTTGATTACCTGTTAATGGATACTTTAGGGCTTTTAAATCTTTGTTCACATTTAGTAATGCATATGTATCCAAGAATCTATTTCTTCAGAGTTCTCCAATTTGTTGGCATACAACTTTGTGAAATAGTTGCTAATAGTCTTCTGGATTTTGGCAGTGTCCATTGTGATTTCACTTTGTATGTTTGTTTGTTTGAAATAGTGTCTCACTATGTAGTCTAAACTGGCATTGAATTCATAGTGTAGCCCAGGCTGGCCTCAGATGCACAGGGATCTTCCTACCTCAGGCAGTACTAGGCTTACAAGTTTATACCTTTTTCATTTCTGATTGTATTGATTTGGATTGTTTCTCTCTCTCTCTCTCTCTCTCTCTCTCTCTCTCTCTCTCTCTCTCTCTAAGATCGGGTAAGTATTTTCTGTTTTGTGTATTCTTTCAAACAGTCAGATCTTTGATTTACTGATTTTTTTAATCTTTATTTTACTGCTCTGATCTTTATAGTAGCTTCTGTTGGAGACCACTATGAAGTGGCTCTGAGCAGGATTCAAATTTTACTAATTGGCTTTCTATGTTTATCTGTGAGTCTGTCCTAGGCCTCGACCCCTTGCCTGGCTATGGGAGCTGATTCATAGTAAGTGAACCTCTATGAATCACTGATCCTGGCTGAGACTTGTAGTAATCTGTGAGGCTAGAGATACCTCAAAGGGCAAGATAAGGCCACAGTTGCAGACACTTGGCTCCAACCCCAGTTAAGTAGATAGAAACTGCAACTGCAAAAATTACTCCTATTGTCTCACTTCTGCCATGCCTTCATGATAAGACAGTTCTAATGAATTGACTTGATTCATTACCTGGATACATCTTTGAAGTGACTTCCAAGGTCTTGCTCATTGCCTGCGTTTTCCTCAGTTTTTCCACTTTTTGTCCTTAAACCTATTAAAAGTGAACTGATCCAGAGAAGTCTGTGTCTTAGCCCTCAGAGTCATGAGCTTAATTAAAGGGTTGGCCCTCCTGGAGCCCTAAAAATCGTAACAATCGTCTCTATTTATTTAACCTCTGCCATACACTCGTATGGGAGATAGGGGATCTAGGGCAGGATCCACCAACTGGCACCCGAACAGGGACATAAGTCCATTACTCTACTCTTGAGTCAGGTGTCACAAATACAGATACTGTGAGCAGAGTCATTAAGGCAACCAAAAGATTTTCAGGGGTTGGTGGAATTTCCCTTTTGGTGACTATGTCTCTAGCTTCATGAATTGTTGTTTGGATGTCACTCCACTAGAGATCACTTGTCTTTTCTCCTGGTCTCTTGGGGAAGCTGGAGGTGGATTTTCTGGCTGATAGTCAGGTCTCTCTTGTCCCAGGTTGGCTGAGTAGTCACATAAGGCTGTCTCGAGCATTGGTTGTGTCTTCCATCGAGGCTGTATATTTCTCATGGATCTTTCATTTGTTAAGACACAAGCATAACCTTGCTTCCACAGTATTACCTGTATTGATCTTTTAAAGTTTAAATTAAGCATGGAAAAGGCAAAACTTGGCCTATCTGTGGGAAAAATAAGAATGTTTAAAAAAGCAACCTTTTAAATCAATTATGATGAGAGGCCAGTCTCTGGGAACTGCAGTTGGATCTGGCAGTCCTGGCTGTAGTGCCCCTATAGGAAGTAAGAAAGCATTTACAGCTCTTAAATCTTGTAACAACCTCTATTTGTCTGACTTCTTTTGGAAAGACAGGAGTATTTTAAGGGCTAACTGAGCTTTCTATATGTCCTCGTTAATTGAGTTAACTTCTCCTTTTTAAGGGGCCACTGATCTACCTAAACAGATTCCTTGGTTTTCCATTGTAAAGGCATAGTTGTTTTGTGGGGAGAAGCATCAATGGCCCTTGTCAAAAAAACCTGCTGCTATCCAATACCTTGCCTGTCATTTTTAGGTGTAATCTTAATAGGCTCTTTGATTCCCTGTAAGTTTTTTCCTGGTCCTTTGTCCTCCTGATATCCCATTTTAATCATCATTTTCTTACTTTTAGGATCTGAATCTATTTGCTCATTTTTCACATCAGAACGTGTTTGTTCAGCTTTAAAATCAGAATCACTTTTGTAACAAATCTCTTCCCCACAAGTTAACTGGAATAGATACCACATAAGGTAAAAAGAAACCTCTTTGTTGGTATGGTCCCTCATAAAGCAAAGGTGAGGCACTCTTTAAAACGTGCTGAGGGGTCCCCAGTCCGATAAGGGAGGTGGCGGCCCTTTTTGTTGGCCATGTGGCAGGCCATTGTTCTGATGCAATTACAGACACGAGCTTCCTTATGGTAGCTTTAGATTTGGATTGATCTTGTTTTTCTAGGACCTTGAGATACATTGTTAGGTTATTTGGGCTTGCTGGGTTTTTTTGATGTGAGAATTCACAGCTATCAATTTCCTTCTTAGGAATTCTTTCATTGAGTCTCATAAATTCTGCATTTTTGTTTAATCTAGAAACTGCCTTCCTTCATTTTTTTCTGTGATTATTCAAGAGTGTATTGTTTAATTTCCATGTGTTTGCATAATTTCTCTGGTTTCTTTTGCCATTAAATTCCAGGTCCTATAGACTATAATATAGAATATACATGCTTTGTTAGCTAATATGTCTCTCTTCTGGGGGAGAAAAGCTTTTATTCTGTTGTTGAGCAGAATATTCTAGATACTTATTAAGTTCATTTGTTCAAAGGATTGATTCAGTTCTGATATTTCCTTTTTTTTTTAAATTGGTCTTGGTGATCTAGTTTTGATAGTGAGGTATTAAGTCCCCCCAATATAATTGTATTCTTGCTTTCTGATCTTTTAGTCTAGTAGTGTTTGTTTTATGAAGTTTGGTGTATTGTTGCATATATAATTGTTCTATCTTCCTGTTGAATTGTTCCCTTAACCAGTATGTAATGACCTCCTTTGCTTCTTCTGATTGCTTTTGGTTTAAAGTATACTGTTTTTGAAAGTAGAATGGTCACTCCTGCTTGTTTTTGGTTCCCATTGAATGGAATATTGTTTTCCATCCTTTGATTTTTAGTCCATGTATTTCTGTTTGGGTTAAATATGTTCTTTGTATATACCTGCTATAATGCTGGAAAATTCCTTGTATATTTCCCGATGACTTGTAGGATTGTCTGTAAATGTCGTACAATTTTCTTTCTTTTCTTTATTTTTTTCTTCCTTTGTAGAATTTTCAAAATACATTTTTAGATTTAGAAAATATTTCAGCCACCCACTTTTAAGATCTCTTTCACAAGCCTGCAATTTTCTCTCAAATGTTTTCTGCCATTTTCCCTACACCTTGTAGTTTTTTGTTCAGTCTGTTGAAGTGCAGTATAGAATCTGTAAAAATCATGAGGTTAAAATGGACCATGTTAGTGAGTTGTGGATAGTCCCATTGTTTTTCATTCATGGACAGCCTAATTTCATCCAAGCAGGCTACAAATCTCTCCAGGACTTGTCCTGTGCTTAGCCACCAGACATTATTATATGTAAGTAAAACATTATATGGGGCCTGGACCTCATCAAGAAGTGCTTGAAACTGCCAGAAATTAAGAGTGTGAGCCATTATATAATTCACCATATTGGTGACATCTTTGAGGATATAGTCTAATTTTTTGCTGCTCCTACCATAAAGAGTCTTGATGTACAATACAATAAAACTGAATGACTGGATTTAACAAAGAACTAGATGAAACTAGAAGTTGCCTCCACCATGCAAGGGCACCATGCAAGGTGCCCTGATGTTAGTATTTGAAATCACTTTTTCTGGTCTTATGTCTTGTAACAAAAAAGTCTCTATTACAGTATTGTAGAATTCTATATTCCTTGTGTTGTGTTCTTCCAGGCATAGACACCGTTTCATTAGCTGTTCGTTTACAATATCATCACAAGCACAAAATTACTGCTGGTCTTGCATGGTTATTTATACTGTCTTTTATCCAAGCATACAGAGTAACAGGCTACCTTTTGTAAGCCAGTGATCAGCAACTTACCATGGCCAAGACTCAATCTTTAACAGTATTTCTGCTAAGTGACATGTCAGGGATGCGTTTCGTAATTTTCTCCTTGTGTGGGAAATCATGAAAAAGGAAATTACTCCCAGACAACATGTCCATTTTGACAAACTTACCATGTTTTGCTATGCCCAGTGAAATTTGAAAGCTGGAAGATATCAGATGGTTTGTTTTAGATCAATAATTGCAAAAACTAAGATACCAGGAATATTTCCTCAGTTTTCCTTCAAGAACTCTTTCCTTTCAGCTTCACCAAGTTGGGCAATACTTTTGTGGTTGGTGTCCAAAGTGCCTGTCTGACACTTTTATTTATTTGTTTGTTTATTTAGTGCTGGGGATCGAACTCATGACCTTGCGTTTTGCCAAGCAGGCACTTACCACTGAGCTAAACCCTCAGCCCCGTCTGACACTTTTATACAACGCACAGCACTTTGACTGTATAGAACAGATAATGTTTTCCCACCCCGTTCAATCGTTCAGTCACTCCAAATGACTGTCCAGACCTTTTAGAATAATACTCTCTTTTCTGCTTTTAATTTTGCTTTTGTTCTTTAGTTATTTTTTTGTTGTTCAGGAGTTGGAGTCTATAAAAACACGAAATTTAAAGGTAAAGTTGAGCACCTAAAACAAATCTATCCCTATACCAAAAATAGCTAGCACTATTAGTTAACACTAAAAAGTTGGATATTCCCTGAATCAACAATCTATGGCAGTGATTTTCAGCCTGGGTTTCTCTTGGGATTTGCTGACCATCAGTGCAAGGGTCAGTGTTCCAGTGACTACCAGCTTTTGGCCTCCTTTGAAAAAGGCATCTGAGTGCGTTTCCTGCCTGGTAGTTGCTTGTGCTAAAATCATAGACAGTCCAAGCAAATGTATATATTCCTGCTCTTGTTTTCATAACTTCTTCACAAACAACTAAATGGGATCCTGCAGATTCAAATATGACGGGGAACAACACAATAATAAAAGAATCTCAATCTCTTAATTAGGGTATCTCTTAGCTAAATCTTAGGCACTAAATTTCATTTTTTCATAAGAAAACTCAAAGCTAAAAATTTTGTGTTATATTAAAACTCACAGCCGGTCCTAGCAAATACATACATATTCTTGGTAGCACACTGACCAGCCATGTGAAAGCTTGGGCAAGTCACGGCCTAGGACGTCACCACCTAGATCCACTCCTGCTTCCTGAGCATGTGCCTAGCTCCTGCTGGCACTGTTACCTGATGCTTGGCTGCTAGAGTGATTTGGCTCATGTGCCCACATGTGCCTTAGCTTTGCCACCACTGGACTACAGTGTTGTTACCTTTATAAGTGATTCTTTGCTTTTCTGTGGCTACTTTTAACATTCTGTTCTTGTTTTGGATGTCTGAGATTTTGACTATGATATGTCATGAAAAGGTTCTTTTCTCTTTATTTTTATCTTTTTTGGTACTGGGGATTGAATTCACGACCGCACGCTTGCAAGGCAGGTGCTTATGCCACTGAGCTAAATCCCCAGCCCAAAAGTTCTTTTCTTTGATCGTGGCTATTTAGGGTTCTATGCCTCACTTACCTGTATGTCAAATTCTTTCCTTATTTGGAATGTTTTCTGATATTATTTTAGTAAGCAGATTTTTTAAAATGTTATTTCTACTGTCTTCTGCTTTTTTATTCCCTCTAGTTAATCTTATTTTAGTTTTTTGCATCATCTAGGAGCTTTTGAATCTTGTTTCATGTTCTCTTGCTGTTCTTAGGGTATTTATTAATTTGTCACCAACAGTAGCCCTGTTTTCTAGATCTGACACACTGTACTCACATCGATCACTTCTGCTTATATTTTCAGTAGAATTTTTATCTTCTGAATTTTTATTTGGAGGTTTTTATGGATTTGAATTGTTTTTTATATTAGTCATTCATATTTTGCATTGTTTTGTTGAGCTCTGTTAGCTTTTTAGTAGTGTTGTCTGTAATTCACTAGTTGTTTTAATTGGCTCAATATCTGCTTATGTATATTTCCTGTAAGCTTGCCAGTACCTTATTGATTTGTTTTGTTACCTGCCCTGATATCATTTAAATAATTTGGTGTGTGACTTTTGGTTGTCTCCCGTTTCATGCCCCATGGATCAGCATGGGAGAGTTGGAAGTTTCTGGAAGCATTTGTTGTCGTGTCTTCTCAGATTGATTGATTGTGTTGAGGCTTGCAGTGGAGAACTTTTCATTTTGGGGGAGCGCTTTAATTAATGTCTAGTTTTCAGTGGTGTCCTCTAGGCATGGCTACCTGTTGATCTTTGCATTCCTCCCAGGATCCAATCGCCTTCTTTTACTTGGGATAGTAATGTATTTTGCTCAGTATCCAGTTATCTGGGAATGGGCCACAGTATTAATGACCCAAAGGCAATCAAGATACTGACATCCAAATAAAATCAATTAAAGGCATCAACTATGTCACCTTGGCTATAGCAATAAAATCAACATCAGTTATAGCATCAAATAGAACCCAAATATTGACTAATCCTAGGGACCAATAATGTACTACCTTTAACATAGAAAAGAACGCAAAGAGGAACCAAATACCAATCTACTATTGACCAATAGTACCTACTAAATGGAACAACTTTGTCTCTTCTAACAATAGTATAGTGTTTAAAAAGCAGTAGTGTAAAATTAACTAGCTATCTAGAGATTCATGCAGCTTAGTGGTTATACTAGTAAAGGTAAGAGGGGATAAGGAAGGGAGGGTTAAGCTCAATAATCTAAATGCCTGCTTGGCAAACATGAGCTCATGAGTCTGATCTTTGGTACAAAAGAAAAGGAAAGAAAGAAAAGAAAAAGATGGGTAGAGAGCTGAGGAATGGAAACATTCTGAAAATGTAATCAGTAGGAGAGAAGTCAGATGGGGGTCATATTGAAGAGTAAAAGGAAAGTAATGGTGCTGGAGAACAGTCATAGCAAAGAAGGAACAAGAAAAAGACAGCAAAATGCAGGAAATAGAAGAAAGACAAAAGTTACAACAGGGAAAAAGAGAAAAGGAGAGGAAAGGTAAAGGGAAAAAAGGGAGAGGAAAGAACCCCAAGCTTCATGAAAAACTGATGAAGGGAAGATGAAAATAATAAAAATACAAAAATCAGAGAAAGATTGAGTGTAAGAAAAAAATTTTTGTGTTTTTGAATCAGTGGTTTCTTTCCAAGATCTGCACTATGGGAACCCAGCCAGTCATGATTTTTTCTGCCTGCCTTTGGGACCTGTGTGTTGTTTAGCTGCCCTTCCTGTAGCAGAGACCCCTCTGTCTATTCACTCCAGACTTTGACTGTCATACATACCAAGGCATGTCCTTTCCTCTTGGTAGACGGGACAGTCATGGGGTCTGGTTGCTCCTGTCTCTCCCTTGGTGCTGCCCCATTCAGGATCGGGTCGTGTGGTTAGTCCTTCACCTCTGCTGCCCTGCCAAGGGATGTAAACATAGAGCTGACTTGGCACTGGTGGATGGCCGTGCCCTTGCTTTGGGGGTGCCACATGCCCCATGCAGGCCTGCTTGCTCAGTGAGGGTAGGGGGACGTATCTGGTGCAGGTCTGCTTGCTCACCTGTGTGGAGGGGTGTTGGGTTATATTTCATATAATTCATTAAGTGTTTGTATTAGCCTTCCATTGCTGCAACAGATTTCCTGACATACGTTATTTATGATGAAAAATCATTTATTTTTAAAGAGAATATATATATTGAGAGAAAGAAAACTTCTGTCTGGGAGAGAGACACTTTTAAAATTTGCAATTTGGTGTTTTGGTTTTAAATAAACCTATTTACAGAGCTGTGCAACCATCACTGCCATATAATTCCAGACTATTATATTATCCTCAACGAGTCTCATTCCCATTGTAGTTGCTCCTTGTTCTACTTCTGTCTCTATGGATTTTCCAATTCTATTATACAATCATTTTTGTCTGCTTTCTTTCACATGACACTTGGAAAAGTCCATCAATGTTGTAACAATACAGTGATGCATATTACTTCATTTCATCTTATGGCTTAATAATGTTATATTGTTGTCACATTTTTGTGTATCTTCATCTGTTGGTGCCACTTAGGTTTTACTTTTCATTCTTTTGAATATTGTTACAATGCTCATTTGGGTGTAAGCTTTTGTATGATTTGATTTCAGTTCTGTTGGTTGTATCCCTGGAAATGGAATTGTTTAGCCATCAGTAACTGCAACTTCTGAGGAATTGCCAGATTGTTGCACTTCAATACCATGGCAGGCCGCAAAGGATTACTTGGAGTCTTTGTCTAGGCCTTAACTCCAAGAAGGCCAGAGGGTCTGTTGTTAACCAGGGTCCTTCAGCAGGGGAGAGGGAGAATGAATATGGTAAGGACAGCCCCATGCTGAAGCCTGGGTAGTTCTTTACTGATAGAACCAAGAAGCAAAGATAAAGACAAAGGGAAAATGAAGTTTGTGCAGGAATTCATACAGGGGACACAAAGGTCTAAGTGTTCTGTTACATGATGACCTTAGGGCCAATCTGAGTAATAAATTGCAGTATTGGGGTTTTGGGGGCAGAGCGTTCATTCCTGAAGGGAGCGTGTTTGATCCTAAATTGTGGCCCTGTGGGAGACCTTTTAATCTCTAACCATGCGTTCTGGGAGGTTTTGGGTGTGTAGCTCCGAAAGTCCATCTTATAGACCTCTGGCCAGCGCCCCCACACCACTGTGGCTGCAACATGTTATATTTCTTCCCAGAAAATGTAAGTGTTCCAATTTTGTCACATCCTCACCAATACTTTTTGTTATCCTTTTCATTATGGCCATCAAATTGTTGGTTTGTTCATGTTTTGATTTTATTTCTGTAATTAGTGAAACTGAACTTTCCACTTATTAGCCATTTAGATACCTTCTTTGGGTGGTATCTCTTCAGAAAATAGTGTGTCCATTTCTAAATTATTTGTGTTTCTCTTGTTGAGCTTTAAGAGTTCCTAATATATTGTGCACGGCAGTCTTACTAGATAAGGTTTGCAAGTATTTTCTCCCATTCTGTGTGACTTTTCACTTTAATGGTGTCCTTTGAAGCACAAATGTTTTTATTTTGAAGACATCTAATTGTTTCCTTTTGTGCTTTACATGTCATATCTACAAGAATCATCACCTAGTCTAAGTTTATGAAGATTCATTCATATATTTTCTTCTGTTTTTATAATTTACTTCTTTTTTTAATCGGTACCAGGGATCAAACTCATGACTGTGTACTTGCAAGGAAGGCACTTATGCCACTGAGCTAAATCCCCAACCCCTTATACTTTGCTTCTTACCTTTAGGTTGATTTTCCATTTGGAGTAAATTTGAGTGTATGATATGAGATGGGGTAGGTTTTACAACTTGTGTACGGATATCCAGGTGTCCTGACACCATGAGTAGAGAAGCCCTTTTGACTTATTTGTCACTATATTCCCACTGACTAGCTCTGTGCCTAGCACATGTAGATGCTCAGTAACTTTGAGAAGGAAGAAAGAGAAGAGTTTTGAGACGGGCTTTCACTATGCAGTCTAGGCTGGCCTTGAACTCATTTTGTAGCCCAGGCAAGCCTCAAACTCAGAGCAATCCTCCTGCCTCAGCCTCCCAAGTGCTGGGTTTATTGGGTCATGCCACCATGCCTGGCAAGAGGACTTGTAAATAATGAATTGCAGCACTCTTAAATGCTTTGCTAAAACTATTCTGTCTTTCCTTTACAATAGCTTTTGGAGCTGTTTGACAGTGAAGATCCTCGGGAACGGGATTACTTAAAAACAGTCTTACACAGAATTTATGGCAAATTCCTTGGTCTTAGAGCTTTTATCCGAAAACAGATTAACAATATTTTTCTAAGGTAAGTGGAGGGTGGAGGTGCAGGGGAAGCAAAGTTGACATTATTATAGAAATGTTAAGTAAATATCCAATATTTGGACATGATATGCTGATTTTAGTCTCCACCCCACCCCACCCCCCGTCTTTTCAAGGTTTGTTTATGAAACAGAACACTTCAATGGCGTAGCTGAACTATTGGAAATACTAGGAAGGTAGGCACTTTCTGTGTTCTCTCTGATCTCAGGCAAGTACCACTCAGGTGGCACAGTGAGGTACTGGCCTAAGTGCTCTCCTTGGTGCTTAGCCTGTTTCCCAGCTGACCCTACACCGTGCGATTTCCTGTTCCCCTTGTTCCACCATGATGTGTGGCTGATCCCACTGGCATGACTGGGAGTGCTAACAGTCCAGTCATTGCTGCAGACACAGTCTGTCAGTTGTGGTCAGGCCAGTTACGCCAGGACGCCTCACTCTCTGAAGCCTGGTTTCCGGGCTGCCCTGTCTTTCGCCACATCTGTTGAAAGCAAGTCTAGAGTGAGGCGACTGTGTGCCCAGTGCAGTTCCAGAAGAGCTGCTGCTTGGCTCCCACATTCAGCTGCGCAGGACGCTGCTGTGGGGGTTCCTGCACACACGAGAAGCCGCAGTGATCGCTCGGCGTTTGCCTCCTATACCTGGGAGTGGAAGAGGGCTGTGTCTTCCACTGTGACCTCCCAGGCTGAGCGGGAAGGAGGAGTGAGCCAGGCAGACAGGCGATTACACAGGGAAGAAGAGGAGAGGGGAAATTGAAGGTGTTTTGTTTTGGTTTTGGTTTTGGTTTTGGTTTTTGGGGTACCGGGCATCCAACTCAGAACAACCTTGCACTTGCCAGGCAGGCAGGCGCTTGTGCTGCTGAGCTATATCCCTGACAGAATGATAAGAAATGTTTTGGGAATGAGCCTACTAGTTTGAAGTGCACAGGATCTGTGCTCGGGCGAGCATGAACAAATTTACTTGTCTTAAACTCTTCCCCCTTCAAGTCAGCCTTCCACGTGACTATGGAATCTTGAATGCTCTCCACTTAGGATTTGGTTATGTTTCTGAACAGAATTAAACAGGTGAAGATTTACCCAGCCTCACAAGAACAGTGTCGCCATGCAGCCTGTTGTGGTAGCGCTGCTAATCTGTGTCTCTTTTCTTTTCCTAGTATTATCAATGGCTTTGCTTTACCCCTGAAGGCAGAACACAAACAGTTCCTGGTGAAAGTGTTGATCCCTTTACACACGGTCAGGAGCTTATCGCTCTTCCACGCCCAGGTAGAATGTTAAAGTGTAATTTCTTTTGAAGCAAAATGAAGTTTGAAAACTTAGTGATTTCTTTTAATATTTGTTGAACTCAAAAAGTGAACTTGTTAAAAGTTTAAAATACTTTCTGAGGAAAATAAAAATGTGTAGGTTTTTTCCCTGTCCACAGGATTGTGGGAATAGTTTAGAAGGGAGCAGCCTGTGTTGGGTCTTGTTTCACAGAGCGCTTCCTTCAACAGTTTGCTCTGTGGCACTTGTTACATTTTCTGTGTTGGACATAGAAGCTATGTAGAATGGGCTCTTGAGACAGATTTTTTGTATGTTTTGTTTTGCTTTGGTTTGGGTTTTTGAGACATGGTTTCACTTTGGAGTTCGGGCTGGCCTTGAATTCACTAAGGAGTCCAGGCTGGCCTCAAATTCTTAGCAATCCTCCTGCATCAGCTTCCTGAGTACAGGGATTACAGGCATGTGCTACCATTTTTAGTGTTCTTAGTGTTCTTTTATTCCAGGCTTGTTTTGTATCATCCTATCCATTGCCTTTTGCCCTTTCTTTTACTTTACTTAGCATTTCTTTCTCACAAATAAAGTCTCTCACAAGTGAACAGTCTTTTTTATCTTTTTGAGACAGGGTCTCGCTATGCAGTTCAGGCTGGTTCTGGGCTCACTTTGTAGCCCAGGCTGGTCTTGAACTTGCCACAATCCGCCTGCCTCAGCCTCCCAAGTGCTGGGATTACAGGAGTGTGCCACCGCACCCAGCAAGTGAACAGTCTTATCAACATTTTCACATCTTTTTTAAAAGCATTTATTACTTTGAAAGGCATGTCCTATCTTGTCCCTACTCTAATTTCTGTGGTAACACTCCCTTACATGGTAGGTTGTCACTAGACAGCAGATAAGTGCTCTAGTGATACTTTAATTTTAGTATTTCAAATCTCTGACTCCCTCTTCCCTCCAGTGGAAATGTTTTGAATTTGCATAAAAATGTAACACATTTTCCTAAGTAGAATTCTTCTTTAAAGATGTGAAATTCTGGGTTTTCGAGGAAAAATTAGTCCATATGTTTCTAATTTAGAAGCTATCAAAAATGTTGGTGTTTGTGAGAGTGATTTCTTATCCAGCAATCTTTGCAAGCCCCTTGCATCTTACCTTCAGCACTGGCAGTGGGATATCATATGTTATCATTTAAGAGAATCATTACTTACCTGTGTTAGCATCAGATGTGGAAGTTTCTTTACATAGATTCTAACGATGGTTGGTGCAACATTTTATATCCTTGTGAAATTGTGTTGGTCCACATGCTGGTGCTTGGAAAGTATCTCCTTTCCCTAGGAGAAGGAAGCACAGCACAGCCATGTACTAGTGGTGTTGGCAAGAAGGGAAGTCCATGAGATGTGGCCTGAACTCTGTGTCAGTGAGACACCTTTGGGGTGAACTGAAAGAGATTTCACTTCTGCTTTTCATTAACTGGGTGCTTCAGGTCACATCACTCCAAACATTATCCTGGAAGCCTCGTCATGTCGGTCTCTGGTTTGAAAAAGATAGCTTTTAGCTGGGAATGTCAGCACATCCTGTGGCCTCAGCTATTTGAAAGGCTGAGGCAGGAGATCACAAGTTTAAGGCCATCCTGAGACCTTGTGTCTCAAAATAAAACTAGACAAAACAACCTTAATTTTGGTTGATATATTTTATTTTATGGTGGTTAAAAAGAATTGATTGTGAAGTTAAAACCAGAGTCTGAAAATGGTTTAGAAAATTTTAATTCTCTTTTGTCTTTGTAGCCCTTAGTATATAGAATTTAAAATTTTGTTCCTTATATTTTTCTTTGTTTAGCTGGCATACTGTATAGTACAGTTTCTGGAGAAAGATCCTTCACTCACAGAACCAGTAAGTATTTTTTTCATAATTCAAAAAACAGAGAAAGCACCTTTCCTGAAACCCTGTACCAAAAAAATTAAATTCTGCTTATTTTTTTCTGCTTTGACTTTTAGGTTATTAGGGGTTTAATGAAATTTTGGCCTAAAACATGCAGTCAAAAAGAGGTGAGTGCTTTGTGTTAAGGCTTGTCAGTAGCTTACTTTATCTGGTTCCTTTTTGTGATTGTAAAAGCCCTCTTCTCTGGGCACACAGTACCGAGACCATGAGATGCACTGTGCCCTCTAGAGAGGCATGTACACATGTGTGCGTGTGTGTGCGGCAGTGTGGAGAATGAGTTGGTGTGCGCTAGCAGCTTTACTGTGGTCCTGTTCTGTGTGTCCCTCGGCTTTTCCTGTTCTAGGAATTGGTGTGGACTAAAGGAACACCTGGCACATAGCAGGGACTGTAGCATCTGCTGCTCCTGTGTATTTTTGCGTATCCATGCAGGTGGGCTACACTCCCAATGTTTAAAAAGGTGGCCTGTGGTCTGTGTGTGTGTGTCTGTGTTTGGTGTTGTGTTTGTGTAGCTAAGTGAGGGTGATAGACACAAGCCTTGAGGGGAGCGCCTGTTTCCTGGGGTCCCTGATATAGCCCACAGTTCTGTACAGGAAGTAGAATTATATTTTCAGTATTGTAGGGAACTTTTAATAAAATACCCTGTGGCGAATTCTTTGTGAACACTTGACATAGGATGATGCCTGGTTTGCTTACATTTGGTTTCATGTGTACCTTTTTCTTAGAATGATGATCATGTAGTGTCTTTTAAAAAGTGTCTTCTGTTGGTGTTTTGCTTCTACTTACAGGTCATGTTCCTTGGGGAGCTGGAAGAAATTCTGGATGTCATTGAACCTTCACAATTTGTTAAAATTCAAGAACCTTTGTTTAAACAAATTGCCAAGTGTGTATCCAGCCCACATTTTCAGGTTAGTAGTGGTGATGAGGACATGAAGTAGCCCATACAACATGAATTATTTTGACTAAGTCGTGTGTGTGTGTGTGTTGGAAGAGATGTAATGGATATTAGCTGCCTGGTTTACTTGGGTTTTAGTTGCTATTTTGTTTTTATTTGGTCCCTTGTCCCATGGTGATATAATCTGCACATTGGCTGCTTCCCTTGAGCACCTGTGCCCCAAAGGTGTGTGGCAGTGCCTTTTGTCTAGCGACCCACGTTCCCATCACCTCCATTTTTCACAGATGTGCAGATTGGAACACTGAAGCTTGGTGAAAGAAATCATGTCCGGGAAACTGCGGAATAAGGAGTAGGCTGGTTGGTTTCCGTGTAACAAAGTTTAATGCTTAAGAAGGAACAGACAACTCTAATGCTCTGTGCAGTACGATGATAGATGCTTTATCATGACTTCACATTATCCTGTGAAGCTCTTTTCCATTTTAAAAATGAGGGCCAGAGAATTCTTTGCTCATGTTCCAGTTAATAGGGCATCAAGTTAAATTCTGATCTTGAACGCAGTTCTTCCCAGAAGCCCTGGACCTTTTGGCGGCTTGCCCTGCCTCCCTGTGGCCACTCGGAGAACACAGGGCACTCGAAGCTTCACCAGGGCCCTTGCTGTTGTGCTATGGAGCCCACAGAGGAGGAGAAAAAGGTTCATTGGGTGTCCTTGTCCTTCCCTGGCTGCTGTGTCATCAGAAATCCATGTCCAGGCCTAGAGGAGTGACTGCTGTCTGCCCATCAGTCCCATGAGACTGTGCAGATTGTGGTCAGCCTGAAGCACTTCTCTAATGGGGTCACTGGATGGTGGATTCCCCACACTGTTATTAGCCTGCAGCAGCAGAGACGCTGGCTGTTGCTGTTGTTTTGATTTTTGATCTAAAGACATGTTTGCATGGTGGAACAGTGATCTTATGTTCATTTAGTGGTCAGACCACAAACAAAGGCAAGAAAAGCAGAAACCATTACTTGAAGCATTCAGATGCTGTAGCACACGTCTGGATTGAAGTAGAGTCAGGATCTGTCTGAACATTTGTATATTACACAAAGTCTGCCGTGCTCAGATGTCTGCCTTCTGTGCCTTATCCCTCCGCTTTTGTCAGGACGCTTGGTGCGGTCTCTCCTCAGTTGAGCGTCACTGGGGAGGCTTAATAATGCTCACAGGCTTAGGAGGAAGCAGCAGTATCTCGGGTGGCTCAGAGACTGGGAGTGTGAGTTGGTGCAGGTGCGGTTGTCATTTGATGAGTCCTGCTGTGTGGCCATACACTACTTTTTTTTGTACTGGGAATTGAATCCAGGACCTTTGCACTGAGCTACATTGCCAGCCAGTTTTACATTTTTGAGACAGGATCTCAGTAAGTTGCTAAATTGCACAAGCTTGACTGAAACTTGTGGCTCTCCTGCCTCAGCCTCCCAGAATGCTTGAATAACAGCTTCACTGTCGCACCCAGGTCCAATAGAGCTACTTGAGAGCAGGGGAAAGGAAAGTATAAAGAATGATGATATACAGGTAGCAACTCTGCACAGTGATTGTAATTATTGTATACTGCAAACATGTTTAAATAAAAATTCTTTAAAAATCACTACTTCTTGTAGATATGTTAGGGCCTGTTTTTGAGGTCTTCCTTGAGTTCATAAACCCTGCAGTGAGCCTCTCAGGCCCAGTGTACCGAATTGGAGTGAGTAATGTAGCAAGGTGAACAAAGACCAGGGACCTGGAACAGCAGGCAGCTGTACATTTAGCCAGTATCCCTGAGGCCAGAAGCTGACTGGCCATCTCCCAGCTCTCTCTGTTCAAAGGAAGGGACTAGAACTGAGCTCCACAGCAATCCCAGGCCTCAGGCTTGTCCCTAGCTTTTGTTGCTGAGCAGCAATATCACTGGGTGGGTTCTCTGACCTCTCTGCACTTGCAGATCTCCACTGTGGGGCAGGGTCCCTACTTCCTGGGTGCTGCTGGGGACCACACATTGCACCTGCATTGTGGCTTCTTCTGTTGCTTCAGTGGCCACAGGAGGCGCTTAGTAAACAGTGCTGAGCTCCAGCCGGGGGTCTGAGCAGGGCTGAGGTGGATGAGTGAGGAGCCAGGGAGGGCGGCTGTGTGGGGCGGCTGCGAGGTGTGGAGCAAGGGAGTTGGGCAGGGAAGTGCAGTCTGACGAGACGGGAAAACTTGAAGGAGATTGTAAATTAACAGGAAGAGAACATTTTTCCTTACCAAAACTGACGAAGCACCTCAGAACATTCTGAGAGATTTTAAATCCACAAAAATGTGAGCAGTGATTAATACTTAATTTTACTTTTGACTCAATAATTTTAAAATAGTCTTAAAATACTTGTGCTTGGGAAGATCATCATTTATTTTATCCCTGTCTTTTCCTTTTCCCAAAGGTGGCAGAAAGAGCACTGTACTATTGGAATAATGAATACATCATGAGTTTGATAGAAGAAAACTCCAATGTCATCCTTCCCATCATGTTTTCCAGCCTCTATAGGATTTCAAAAGAACACTGGAATCCGTAGGTTTTTGGCTTGGTTTCATTGTGTCTAGTTTTTCTTCCTTCCTCCCCCCCTTCCCTTTCCCTTTCCCTTTCCCTTTCCCTTTCCCTTTCCCTTTCCCTTTCCCTCCCCCTTTCCCTTTCCCTTTCCCTCCCCCTTTCCCCTCCCCTCCCCTCCCCTCCCCTCCCCTCCTTTGTTCCGTCCTTCCCTCTTTTCCCTTTTCTTCTTCCTTCCCTTACTTTCTCCTTTACTTTCCCCTCCCTTTCTCCTCCTCCTTAATAAAATGTTGTGGGTGCTCACTGTATGCCAGGTATTCTAGTTGTTAATAAAGACAGGTATTTGAAAACATTAAATCCCTACCTTTCAGAAATCGAGAGACTCAAAGTAAACTGATGTTTTAACCAAATGGTACTGTTTTGTTAAAATAGCCATTTGCTTGAGTGACTTCCTGATCCAAGTGTGATGCTAGCAGATGTATTTTAGGGGTGTCTGGGAGCTGGAAAGATAATGATGGGAACACATCACTCAGGTTGAATCTTAAAGGAATGTGCCGGGTGATTGGGATGGGGAAGCCCTTGAGACAGGAGTCCGTCCATCACATAAAACTGCACAGAGCTGTGGAACAGAGGCCCGAGGAAGGGCTACGGTGCCGGAAGATGTGACTGGAACGCGAGTGAGGCGCCTAGGAGCCTTCGTTAGTGGGGCTGAGGAAATATCAAAGAGTTGAGCAGAAAATGGTCTACATAGATCCATGTTTTACAACAAGACCCATTTCTTACTGACCAACTCAGTCACTAGCACATTTTGCAGGAGGGGAAGAAGGTTTAAAATCTTCTAAGGGAAGTGTAATCCAGTGCAGTGTGTGTGTGTGTGTGTGTTTGTTTGTTTGTTTGTGTGTGTCTTATTTTCTTGATGGAGTAGTAGAAAAATTTAATGTGGAATTTAAGAATTACATGTAGTTCACTAAATCATAGTACATTTATATCTAAAAGTTTTAGACAACTGTGAAATACCATATTTTACATTTTTCAAATATGCTGTATTTTATTAATAAAACTTGAAAAGTTGAAGGAGTAAGTGGTTAGGCCCACTGATGAGCTGGTGAAGGCAGGGAAGCGCTTCTGGGGAGCAGCTGTGAGGCGTGGGACCCTGTCCTCCGAGCCTTTCCGTCACCACTGGTGAATGGCAGTCTGGAACCTTAAGGAAAGAACTGCAGCTTTTCTTCCAGGAGACACAGTCCTCTTTCTTGTAAATATTTGGGAAACTCAGACTTGGGTTAAACGTGGCCTAAGTATTACCAGTGTTCTCTTATGTACTGCAAAGAGTGTTTTGCAAAGGTGTTTAGACTCCAGTCAGAAGCTGACAGGTGCCCGTGCCGAGCTCCTCACACTGGCCCTGGGTTTGTCTTTCTGTTTGCTGAGAATGGGCTGCCGCCGTGGCTGTCGGGCTGGGGAGCGTTGCGCGGCTGGTAGCAGCCATCACAGCTCGCCAGTTACCGTCTGTCTCAGTGTTGGGGCAGCAGAGGGCTTCCTGGGAGTGGGTGGACTGATGCAAATTACAGCTGCCCAGCGTATAGGAGCTCAGTATCTCATCTTTGAGTATGAGTAACCATATGTAAATACTTCTGCATCTACGCTTTACACATGCACACATACACACAAATTTGTTTCCATAGGAACCACTTCAGATTCTGATGAATTATGTATATTATTACTTTAAAAATAAAATTTTATGCAAATCCAGGTCTCTCTAAGGTTAGTCCTGTCACAGGTGCTTATTTTTAGGATGTTGCTCTGTTTTTATACTGTCTATTACATGAAGTTACCAGGTGGCCATGGCCAGTTTTATTCCAGATACCAGTAATTAGAGGGGCAAAATTAACTTTCTCTTTCTGCCACCCTTAGATAGATTTCCCCTTGAATAGTAAAGAATTTCAGTTTCTCGATGTGGAAATAAGTCAGCTGCAGGTCATTTCTAGTTGTCTGACTGAAAAGGGATGGAAATGGTGTGCAGTAGAGCTGATGCGGACCAGTCAGCCTTTTACTGTCTTCCCTCAGCAGCCTGTTCCGTAAGACTCACCATGTCCCCTTCGCCCCTCCACAGGGCCATCGTGGCATTAGTGTACAATGTGCTGAAGGCATTCATGGAGATGAACAGCACCATGTTTGACGAGCTCACGGCCACATACAAGTCAGATCGTCAGCGGTAACTTGTTAAAGCTTTTTTTTTTTTTTTTGTTAAAAGTATTGAGTACTTTTCTGAAGTTGCCCACCTCTACTCCAAGTCATAACCAACCCGAATTTATTCCTTTATATATTCATGTTGGCATGCTCATGTGTATGTCTTTACTAGTGTGCCAATGAGCAACGAAGCTCTATGACAGTGTCATTTTGATGAAGTATGTTTTCCTCCCTTCCTGTGTTTTAGTTCTGCCTCAGGGTTAAGAGCCTGGCAAATAGCTGGTATTTCCGGTCCATTTAAGGCTACCATAAGGTAGTCTGCTCTCCAGACTCCCATTCACTCCTAGCCTGCCTAAACGAGAATCAGGCTGGTGGTGTTCTTTACCAGAGGAGGGATGAGTCACTGTTGTCTAGCTGTTTGGTGCAAAATTTCTATTGTAAAACTCAGCAAATGCATTACAATTCACTGGGCAGTAGAGGAATATAGGATGATAATCTGGCGTTGGGTAAGTCTTAGTGTTCAAATTTGACAGGGAGTAAAAGTCAGTGAAACCCTGCATAGTAAATGGCTTAGTAAAGTCTTTTTTAAATTTCATTCACATGATTGTTTAATTATTTCTTGTCCAATATGGCCAACTTTCTATAAGATGTGCATGGAAAGATTAAGGAAAGTCTGGACGGCTCTTAGCACTGGGTCTCTGGTTTGTCTTTGATCACCTTGAAGCAATGTCAGCATGTAGATCATCAAACTGGGGACCACAGGGCACCTCAAAGGTGTATGTAGATGTTCATATCCAGCACCATGCTGACATGCACATGGACAAAACTGCCTGTGCTTTCTTTGCTTTTTGTTTTGCCTAATTTTGAGTCTATCACTTGTGTTTTACTGATAAAAGATGAATGAGAGGAAAGTTTGATGGCACACAGCAAAAGACCACCGTACTTATAAACTTTTAAAGTTTCCAAAGATGCAGTTTATAGAAAACAACTTACTAAAGGCTGGGAATTTAGCTCAGTAGTATTAGTGCCTGCCTGACAAGCATGAGATCATGAGTTCGATTCCTAGTACCAAAAGAAAAAGAAAAAAAGGAAAGAAAACTGACTCGTGGAATGTGGCAGATATTTAGCTGTGGACAGAGGCTGGCTTTTTAACCATTCTGTTGGGATAAATATCAGTAATGGGATAGGTTATTGCCACACTTGGAATTGTTGCAAAACACGAAATTTATAATAACTCTCCTTACCCCAGACTTAAAATATTTGAAAAATATTATTTAGAAAAGCGCTAAGGGCACATATTAATATTACTTGCATAGCATTTTGTCTTTAAGAGCAACAGAATGCTCATTATTACTCTAGTTGAACAAAGATTAAATCTTTACAGTCCTACCAAGAATACTGAAAGGGTTTGAGATGCAGCTCAGTGGTAGAGTGCTAGCCTAGCATGTAAAAAGGTCTCAGGTTTGATTCCTAGACCCAGAAAAATATTTTTATAAGTTAAAAAGAATTTGAAGGCCTTATTTCTAAAATACTCAGATTAATTGGTCACATTTAATGACTGTCAGTAATGAAAGTGTTTTATGATCATTTATTGTCTAAACAGGCTAATCCTCTGGAAAAGGTAACTACTGAGAGTCAGAATAGAAAAAATTCAGGTTGATTCTAATATTTTGGCATATTACCATGATTTATAGTGAGTGGACTTTCTTCATGAGAGAGAAGCACTGGTTTCTCTGTAGGTGTGAGAATGGGAAAAGAGAATGAATAGGTTTATTTGGTTCTGTTAGAGAAAAACTGAGTCAACATTTTACTTCAAGAGGCAAGAAATTAATGGCTTGAGCTGAGAGCTGATTTTTAAGTATTACCAATCTGAAAACAGTGGGTGGAGTAAGTGTCTAACCCTACTAGATATCTATGCCAGGGCTGTGTAAAATTGAAACTGTAAGAGATTTTGACAACATCCCATGATGGCAGTGTGGTTAAGTTTCAAAATTTCCCACCTATAAGGAAAGAGAAAGTGGGAAAAAACAAGGGGGCAGTAAATACATCAGAAGTATTTAGAAGTTTTGAAGATACGGTTGTCAGTATGAAACCCATCATACTGTATGAGAACCCATCATAAATTTCACCTGGAAGAAAAGTTCCTAGGACAAAATTGCATTGAAAGCTAGAAAATTCCTGATAAAAAACACAAAATGTTTCAGTAAAAAGATGATGATTGTTGTGATGACATCAGTGCAAATTTAAACTGTTAAGTAGGGCAATGTGAATGTGTTATGTGTTGAGCTGTTTTTCAGTTGAATAAAGTTCCCAACATTTTCATACCATTCCTTCCCTTCAAATAAAAATGACATTAAAACTCAGCTGCACCTGTAGAATTGATGTAAATATACTCAGATAAGTGCTTTCTGAGAATATCTCTTTAGACTAATATTATGCCCAAACTGGATTGAGAAACAAAAAGTGATCACTTGCCAAAGAGTTTGCTTGCACTTAACCACCTGGAACTCACAATAATTGCAAGATTATCCAGTCTTGCCTCTTACTGCCCTGCAAATGCAGTTTTTCAGGGTCAGAATGATTAAGTAGGTAGTTTTCTGGAAACAGGTATGACCATTGAAATACATGTTATACAGATTGCATTTGTTGAAACACTTGTAGTAAACAGAGATTAAATTATCAAAATATTAATTGTGAAATGAGGACAAAGCTACCATATTATATATTTCGCCATTCATGCAAGACTAACAGAGAATATTAAGTTACATAGGTTTCTCTGGTGTTTTTCTGGGGAGAAGGGGAATGAAGATGAATTTTGTTACTATAAGTGTTACTACAGTGTTTTATAGAATATTGGTGATAAAAAGTATGAGGCATTGGTGTTAAATACAAATTTCATTTAACTGTTGTGGATATCGCTGAGTGAAATTTGTACTGTAGCTGAAGTTAAATCTTTGCTAGCAAAGGAAGGGACTAGGCCTTTGGACTTGCTTTTTACTGGTTCTTTGCAACGCAAGAAAATAGGTATAATAGCTCAGTGAATTATTTTTAATGTGAATTTATTTAATTTTCAATTTAGTCATATATTCATTGATACTTGCTTCCCACTTGGTTGATAATAAAATATCCTCCCCCCTTTTAAAAAAATAGCAATTTCAGAGTGTCTTCAGTGAAATAAAATTTGTTGGCTCCATTTTTGGATCAACCAGTTTTTGCTAAATTTTAGTAAACAGTGAAGTCTTAAAATCTAAAAATCATGAGTAAAACTGATATTGAAATAAACTTGAGGGCTTGGTAACTTAACAGATCAGTACATAATAATAATATCAAAGTTCCATCCAGATCATTAATTAAAACTAGAATCACAAGTTTTCAGAAACTGCCAACAAGACTTCTCTTTCCATGGCATAGGAAAAGCAGGACTGAGGGAGATGACGTGTTTTCCTGACCTTCCTCGTTGTCTGTCTGGATGTCTGTTCTGACATCCTTTCTGAGAATTCACGTGAAGGCAGATAAAAAGTTAGGCTCTCACTGGGCCCCAGGGAAAATCACTAAGGCTCTCATTGGTGCATACAGATCATTCCCATTTTTGTTTCTCGATAATTTCAAAGTTAATTTTCTGTGCAAACTGAGTATAAAGAGATATTAACTTGATATCTTAAAATAGTGTTTTCTCCTGCTCTGTTCACTAACACAACTTTTATGTCTGTGTCAAAAAAGAAAAGTCATGAGAGAGAAAAGCCAAACAGAAAAATCCACAAGTTTAGTGCCAAACTGTTCAGACTCTTAACAGATGTGTCAGGAAAGCAGCATGAAGGGGCAGTTACTGCTAGCTCATGTCTCCTAGACTTCGCAGTTGCTGACATTGTATTCTGTTTCTTTCTTAGTGAGAAAAAGAAAGAGAAAGAGCGTGAAGAATTGTGGAAAAAATTGGAGGACCTGGAGTTAAAGAGAGGCCTTCGGCGGGATGGGATAATTCCAACTTAACAGAAGTATGACAGCAACGTTACTGACCTGTGGAGTCACACACTTATGTAGTAGAAGATGGAGCAACAGTTTTCTGTATTGTGCAACTTTACAGTAGATTACACATTTGTTTCATTATTACAACAGCACTGTATATACCCTGTCTCTAAGTAAAAGAAAAAAAAAATAAGGACTTCAATCCAAAGTTTGGACAGTAGATGGACTTCTCAGAACTTCGCAAACATAATCATTGTTCTAACCCTCTTAAAAAACAAACACAAAAGCAGTCTTGAAAGATTGTTGATGAAATTGCTATGTTAAAATTCCATTATCAGGAGTTCCTTATTTATCACTAGCAGAGTATGATATAATTTTCAAATGTGAACAATCTTAAATTTAGCTTGTCTTTCTGCTAAGCTGTTAAATGTATTTATAGGAAAGGAAGGAAAAAACAAAGACTTGTTTCCTTATGAGTTTGTGTAACTTCTTCTCTAGGTAACTTGACTGTAATTTGACATCTTTTCCTTTTGCACATCTTCCTGAGTTGAATGTCCATGTGGAAAGGGCCATGAATTCTAACGGTCCCTGATGAAAGTTTTGTCTACTGGAGTGAACATCTTTCCAATAACCAGGTAGTCCTGGTTCTCTTCTAGTTTTAAGATTAGCAGTTAAAAGAGAAGAGGTGATAAACATAGTAGGAAAGGGAATTTTGGATTCACACATCAGTTTGTGGTGAACCCAAATCAATGTCATGAATCCTTTGAAAACAGGCACTGGGACATCACAAGCTTCAGAACTTGACCAGTATTAGTTGCATACATCATTGAAAACACATACGAAAGATATTTTGGATATGTCAGTAAAACATCCTTTTGGACCATAGGACATAAGAAAGACAAACATTAAACAATATAACCATGAAATTGATCATCAGGATTGCGAATCTAATTGGGAAAAGAGTTTGAGCAAGCAGCTTGGACTGTTTGGATTTGTTGCCTTACTTTTTAATATGTATTTATAAAGTATTTCAGCAAAAGAGGATGTAGCCTCTGGGGAAAAACAAACATGTTACAGTGTTTTTTGTAGATTCTCATTCTATATCTCATCACAGTGCCAGCCCTGTTTTTGGCCAGAAAGGATTCAGGATAAACATTATGCATTCTGAAAGGGATGCATATTCCTAACTACTGTATTTGTTACCAAAAGTGGTTCTACAAATGCTACTGAAAAATCTGGGAATTCCTAATGTCCTGAGTATTAATAATAAAGTTTAAAAATGCTTTTATATCAAAGGTGCATTGTGACCAAATTGTTTAAGAAAAAGTAAAAACAAAATCTAGGGCTGTATGATAGGTAGATTTTTATTGGCTCTCTGCTTTGTATTAAAAGTGGAATCTTACATCTTGGGTAGGTAAATTGCTGGTAGAACTTGTGTACAATATGTACTTATCCACTGTGGTTTCATTGTCTGTACTGAAAGATTTGTGCTTTGGGATTTGTTTCCAGGATGCTTTTGCTTATTACTGACCCGGCAGCGGTGAGTTGAACATTCTAAACTAGCACTTCCAGCAGTATTCGCAGTATAGAGCTGATTCTCTGTTCATATGTTGAATTGTAATAGTAGCAAACACGAACATATGAGCTGTTGTTGCTCTTAATTAGAAATACAATATAAATATGGGCTTGTATATTTTCTTCCTTCCATTTAAATATAAAGTAGAATTTACAGTTTTATTGTTTCCAAAAAAAGAAAGAAAAAGCTGCTGACCTTTCTCCCTTATGATGTGTTTCCAGATTACCAATCAGGTTACAATGTATACATAAAAACCAGCTAATTATGGATATTGTTATCTAGGTAATTTTTTAAGAAGTGAAAACAAAAAAACAAAACCCGGCTTTCTTAATTCCTAAGAAATAGCAGTTAAATCATATGCAACACCAAACACAACATGATTTAATGGGATTAGTAGTTTTGTTTCTTTTCTGAGAAGTCATTGTAACGTTTAGCAAAGGCTGCCAAAAATGAAACAACTTGCTTTAAAAATACTAGAGCAAAGGTACAAGTTCAAATACTGAGCTTGATTAAAAAAAAAAAAAATTGTAACGAGTATTCTTCAGCCCTTTTGATTTTAGCCCTTCTGTTTTGACTCTGCATTTATTTCTGATGGTATAACCTATTGTTTGCCATGAGATAGGCATGAAAATTACAGGTTTATGAAGAATCTCTGCCCACTCACAGTGAAATGCAGTCATTTAAAATGAGAAAGGCCAGAACCCTTTCTGTACCATTTCCTTTCTTCAGTGCAGGTGAAAACCACGAGGATTTCTTGATGTCAGTTTTGTGCGTTTGCCATTCCAAACTGAGAAGAATAAAGCTAAATGTTAGACATTTAAAGAAGCAATTAGAGCTCTCTGTCTAAAATTCTTACAGCAACTTCTGAGAAGAAACACTGTCTTTTCTTTTTTAACTAAAAGTGACAATGTGACATTTGTCATGTTGTGTGCGGTGATGCAGAGTAACTGAGGTAATCTGACTGTTGCACTATGTGACATATTTAAGGATGTACTGGCTGCATTGGCAGCAGCCCTCTCTCTGTCCCTTCCTGCAGTTCTGTCACCGCGATCTGAGTTCATTGTGACAAATGCATCTGCGTGTTGTATTTTGTTTGTCTCATAGTTTCCAGAACTATATATAAATATATTTTTAAAATAGCAAATATCTTAGTTAATGAGTGATAACTACTCCAGCCTTATCCCTACCATATTGGTTTCAGGGATGAGATTGAGTGTCGTTAGAAGAAAAAAAACCTCAACCCTGTGGTTTAGAGTGATGCTGAGGCCTGAGGCCCGAGGCCTGGAACTATGTGAGCGAAGTGACTCCATCTCCTCCGAGTCGCGCATGCATTCCGTTTCCTCGTCGTGCAAGTGTCCCCCACTGTTCAGCCTCCATGTTTACTTTTTGTCCTTTTCAATTTTTTGTTTTTCTTCACATCTGACTTTTTATAAAATAAAAGAAAAAATAAAAAAGTAAGAAGTGATACCCTCGATCCCGCTGGATACTCACAAGCAGGGTTATACTCCTTCATCTTGGGCGCGTTGCCTAAATGGAAGGATTTAATTTATTTCATACCTCCTTCCACCCATGGGGCAGTCCAGGTGTAGGGCTGGGAATTGCTCGTAATTGCACCTGCTGTACTTAAGTATATAGCCCTAGGCTCAATCACACTATGGAAAGAAAAAAAGTATATTTAAAGCTTTAAAAGCTTTTTTATTTTTTTGTGGGGATGGGGGGTGGGGTGGGTAAGGGATGTGTGGGCGATCGGTTGTTACTGGGATTTTTAAGTGTTCGGGGTTTTGTTTTTCTTCCTGTTTTTTTTTTTGTTTGTTTGTTTCTGTTCTTCCCATTAATTGGATGCACTGACCTGGCCCAGGAAATGAAGAGACTCTCTCTTTTGATGCTGTTACCAATGTTATCACGAAGTGACAGTCACCTCTAGCAAAGGAAAAAAAAAGGTAGTATCAGACATGATCAGTGATGTTTTATTTGCACATGAATATTTTTATTTTTGTATTCTGGCTCAGCTGCTTCTCTGAGTGGAGTTAAGGAATGAGCCACAAAGGATTTTTTGTAATAGGTATATTGGCAATGCATTTTTATATTTCTCTATATTTAATTTTGAAAATCTAAAAGGAGCATTTTGCATCTTGAGAGAAAGTGGAGCAGACTCTGACGTAGTAGAATGTTAGCCCGTGCTGCTGCTTATGCACGACGGCAGCAGCGGTATCTCTTGGAAATGAACGATGTCTATGAATATAGAATCCTTTTCTTCCCTTCCTTTGTCCCTCCCTTCTTCCATTCTTCTTTTCTCCCTTTATCTTGTCTTTGGATTTCTTTCCTTTCAGCCCCTCCCTCCCTCTCTCCCTCTTTACTTTAAAAAAAAAATCACTTATTGTAAATAAGTTGTAATCCAAACCTCATGTATCAATGGGGAGATTTCAAATATAAATATTACCAATACATTTTCTGGTTGTTGTCTGGTTTTTGAGTGAAGTATAATGAGAATGTCATCCATTGCTTTTGGTTCGGGGATTTTGCTACAGCTTCATAAATCTTTGGTATTCTAGTGTTTCATTGTTTAAGCAGGAGAGGGCAGCACAAGCTCATTTTCCATGTTAGTACTGCTGTGGTTCTTGACTGGTTTTAAACTTAGCTATGAGTGTGTGTACCTGTTATTTTTTCTTTTTTAAACAGCATCTGTTTGTGGGTAGAGGTAAAAATGAAACATTTTTGATATGAAAAGTTGCATATGAAAATTACAGACTGGTTCAGCCAGATGGTGAAGACCTTCTATGCTACATCGAAGTGAAAATGCTACAAAAGAATCTTCAGCTCTGGCTAGAACATGTTACTTCTTTTTCAACACAACAGAGTGCAAGCCAAGTCTTACACACTTGGAATTTAAAATGTTCTTCGGAAATGATTTACTTTATTCAAAGTGGTGACAGAAACAAAATGGAGGTGCTCCCAAAAAGAAATGTAACCTTCCCCTTCACAGCTCTTCCAGAGGTTCTGTACTGTGGGTGCATCCAAATAAAGCAGCAGTGAAGAGTTGTCTTTGTTTGTTTGTTTTTCTGATCTATGGCCTTTCAAGTCATACAAAGAACCGATTTGGTGAACTCAGCCTTGAGTCAAAGGGGCTGGCATGTTCAGGCTTCTGCTTGGAGAAAACCAGGCTATGGGTATGGAAGGCTGAAGTGTGGCCCAGTATCTCCTGCTGTGTAACAGACTCCAACAGCTAACAGCTTCAAACATTTATTCTGTTCACCCATCTATAGTTTGGGGGGAAATTGACAAGAATGTCTTGTCTCAGATCCTCTAGTGTTTCCTGGGGTATCTCAAGAGGGTTGGGAGAACTCACTTCCAGCACCGACATGGCTCGCTCGTGCTGGCAAGGCAATGCCGGCCATTGGCTTGCAGGTCATGGGGCCCCCACTTCCTCCTCGCAGAACTTCCTTCCTGGGCTTCCTCACGGTGTGGCAGCAGGTGTCAGAAGGTGGAAAGTGGAGACTGCCAATGCTTCAAGGCCTGGGCTCAGACACACTCCAGCATCACTTGGACTCCGTTGACTTGAGTGGTCATAGAGCCAGCTCAGACCTCACTGTGCATCAGTGGACAAATGTGAAGCCCTGTGCAGACTCTTTAAGTTACCATTGGACGGTTTTGCCATCTGATGTAGGTGTGTCTGCTGTCTCACCTACTGCATAACATGAAATTTGGGACCTTGAGTTGACAGTCAACATTTTAAATTCAGTTAATCTGGGTTGAGGGAGATGATCAAACGTTTCATCAAGTTTATATTTCAAGACATAACTAGCACCTAAAGATCAATCTCTTGGCAAGTTAATAGAAAAATTTTTAATGATTTTAAAGATTTAAGAGACAATGTGAGAGGCAAAATACATATTCTTGAAAAGGCTAATTTGTTTCTTTGATGATGTGTATGTCCTAAAGTCTTTTCCTCCTTCCCTATTTTCCATTTCTTCTAAAATTGTCTTAGGTTTTAGTTTCTATTTTGAGGTTTCTGATTCACCTTTGATTTTTTTTCCTTGTGTGTATGCTGTAAAATAGGAATCCAGATACACTTTTTTCCTCTTACGGTTATCCAGTTACTGTGGCATTAGACAACAAGTCTCTCCAGTGAGTTGTTTTGGTGCTTTGTATAAAAAAAAGTTATAAAAAAATGTGGATCTAAATTAAGAATTCTCTATTCTGCTCCAGTGGTCGATATGCTGATTTTTATACCCAAACCAAATTATTAGGATTACTATAGCATTACGGTAGCCTTAAATCAAATCATCTGTGCCCTTCAGTTTTGTATTTCTTCTCAAGATTACTCTCAAAAGTTCTAGGTCCTTTGCATTTCTACATAAAATCTAGAAGCAGCATGCTAGGAATGCTGGTGGGATTATGATTGGCTTACATTGAATCTATACTTTGAGGAGGAATCAACATTTTGATAACACTGAGGCCTTGCAAAACTTGTGGTGGAAGCCTAATTCTCAACAGTGCTGGGAGGGGGTCCTGTGAGATACGATTAGACCAGTGCTTTCCAGTGGTGAGGAGTAGTTACTGTCACAGGAGGAGGACATCATACCAGGGAGGCAGGGAGGCATCACTTTCTTCCATCCTCTTGTCATGGGATAGTACAGCGAATCTGCTCTCCCAGGTGCAGCCCTGGAGGTGAACTTCAGGACCATGAAAAGTGTTTTTTATGAATGACACAGAGTCTGGCAGCAGAAGACAGATGAGACGTAGTCCATGAACATGGCAGAACCTTGGCTCTCAATCATATTTTGTGGTTCTCCTTGGAGAGGTCTTGTGTGTTGTTTTAAATGTATTACTAAGATAATGGAATTGGTTTTTAAATGTTAACTGACATCTTTAAACCTTGCTAACATTACTTATTCAATTTGTTATAGATTTCCTTAGACTATATAAATGATTATAAAGAGTTTTGCCTCCTTATTTCAGATCTGTATACGTCTATTACTATTTCTGTTTTCTTTAGTGCAATGTAATGTTGAATAGAAGTGGTCATAATGGACTCCCTGCTCTATTTCTAGCATTAGAAAGTGTTCAGTATGTAGAGTTTTTTTGTTTTGCATTGTGCAAGTTCCCTTCTATTTCTGGTTGTTTGAGAATTTTATCATAAATAAGTTTTGACATAAAAATGCTTTTCCTCCATACATTGAAATACACTTTTTTCTCCTTTATGATGATAGATTACATTGAATTTCTAGGATAAACACAGAATAAGTTGTTGGGAATCTAGATTGGAGAAGAAGAGTCTGTATGTGTGTGTGTGTGTGTGTGTGTGTGTGTGTGTGTGTGTTTTACTAAGCTTATATTTCTAAATGTATATTTACCAGATTGGGTAAGTTGCTAGTTATTTCTCCTGACCCCCATTCCTTCTGTCCTCTTCTTTCGTTATACTTTTTTTCCTCTGTAGTATCAGGGGTTGAACCCAGGGCTTTACACAAGCTCTAGGACTGTTTCATCCCTAACCCTAATTACATGGGTTAAACTTTTTAGTGTTGTACGATAAATCACAGACACTGTTGTTTTATTAGATTAGCACTGGGGATGGTGGTGCACACCTGTAATCCCAGCACTCTGAGTGGCTGACGAAGGAGGATCATAAGTTTGAGTCTCACCTGAGCAATTCAGGAAGAACTTGCCTCAAAATAAAAAAAAAGTTGTGTTGGGGCTGGGAATGTGACTGGCCCTGGGTTCAATCCCCACTACTTCCCCCATAGGTAAGATTCATATAACAAAAGTAAACATTTTAAATTCTCTGATTCAGTGACATTCACGATATTTTGCAACCATCATTTTTCTTCAGCTATAAAATACTGGTAGCACCCAAAAGGAAACAGTGCCCTTTAAGCCATCATTCACTGCTCTTCCCTTAGCGCCTGGCAACCACTAACCTGCTTTCTGTGTAGATTTATCTGTCCTGGACATTTTACCTAGGTGGAATTATACAGCGTGTGACCTCCTGTGTTGGCTTTTTAGGGCACTTACCATAATTGTTTTTGAAGTCTTTTCTCGTAGCATGAACCAATACTTCATTACTTCTTATTGCTGAATTACACTCCATTGTAAGGATAGCACCGTGTTTGTATATTTATCAGTGGGTATATCATTTCCACCTTAGGGCTGCTGTGAATAGTGCTGCTGTGAGTATTCATTTGTTTGAATTAAGTGTATTGGGAAGGGTAGAATTGCTTTTTAACTTTTTGAGGAAGTGTCAGGCCTTTCCCACAGCAGCTGCATGAGCATACATTCCTGTCAGCAGTATAGGAGGGTTCTAGTTCCTCCACATCTCTGCCAACATAGCTATTTTATGTTTTTATTCTTGCCATCCTAGTGGGAGAGGAGAGTATGGCAGGTACAAGAGGGCTAAATTCTAGATCTTTAATGTCTGTGGAATTCTAAATTGAGAAATACTGCAGCAGCATGAGCAAACTGGAAATGGGGTAATTGCTGAGAGCTTAAGAAGTGAAGTTAGTTAAAAGTAGTCAAAAGGGGAGAGAAAGGGGGAGATGACAAGGAAGCATGGTATCTGTTATTGAAGTCTCAGTGACTGAAAAATAGGTCAAATGCATGGTATGTGTTTCTTCAAAAGCTCACTGTAGCAGTCCTTAGCCACCCCCCACAGCACACTGGGACAGCTGGTGCTGGGAAGGGGTTTTCTCCGCAGCAGCGTGATGACCTGCGTAAGGATAAAGCAGACCTGGCAGCATTAGGAAGGAGCAGGATGAGCTGATGTCCCCCTGGATACATGGGCTCATTTTGGGCTCTTGAGAAAGCATGGATTGGGAACTGACTGTGCCACTGTGTTTATTGTAACCTAGACTAAAAGAAACCCGGCGTCACAGCCCCCTCGCCTGCTGCGTGAAGCAGTGTGAACATCAGACAGTGCTGATGAGTGAGGCACTCAGGCTGTTGCACTGACACAAAAAGAACATTATCGCCATCCTGCCACGTTCACATCGTGAGCGATCTGAAGTGTCAGGAGGTGATGATTAAGTCAGTCGAGCTCAGAGGAGCTGAAGAGAAAGGCCAGCTTCTCTGTGAGAACTCGGGAGCAGCACTGTCCCTTTCCAAAGACCAGTGGGGCTGCGGGAGGAACAGGTGGCCCACAAGGGGCCAGGGACGGTCCACAGGGTAGAGAGGAGGCACAGGGAGCAAAGGGGACATTATTGCTCCCATAGTCTAAAGCTGGGCACCCTGAAAGGGGCCAGGGTCTCAGATGGACACACCTCTTTTCCTGGAAACTTGATGAGGAATTAGAGCTGAAATCCATAAACACTACAATTTAGCTGAATTACAGCAGGCAGAGGAGGGAAGGGACCTGCTGGGGAGAATCATTTTAAAAGCTCCTGAGTAGAAAGGGAATCAAGTTTGGAGGCTTTGTTTCCATAAAGAAAGCAGGCATCCTTTCAGTTTTACTGTGAACTGACCCAAATATGTGGTGACTGTTTACACATTAAGAAATTTATTACGGTGAAAGACAACATTGCCATGAATTCCACTCAGAATACTTCCCTGCCCTTTGAACAGCAGGAAATGTTCTGGCTGGGATTTGTGACAATGTGTCTTTTACTGGAATAATTTTGGAAAATGCACACCATATGTTTTGTAAATCTGATGGCCAGATGTGGCTGCGTTTCCTTGTTACGGTCCCCACTCCTGGAAGGACAATCTCGTTCTCTCAGGGAATTCACAATGCCGACTTTGTGCTTGAGCCCAGCAACGTCGGGGAAGGCAGGAGGGTCCTGTAATAAAAGGGACAGAAGAAATAACAAGAAAAGCAATGAATCCAGTATAAAGACCTTGCGATGGTGTATCTGGAAAACTTGGGGTGTATTTCTACCCCGTGATTCATTGTTGATTTGGATAAGTGAAAGGAAGCCTGAAAGAAAGGCAGTGGACTGTCCTACGCATCAGCTCACGTTGCTCTCCTTCCTAAAGCCTTTCCATGACTACCTGGTACACAACAAATATAAACCAGACACTGAAGCATCGTCTTCTAGGTGCCAGGTTATGGGTGCTTCTTAACTCTCTGGCTTTCCTTCTGCCACTGCCCTTTTTCAAACACCCTCCTTCTCCAAACCTCGGGGCCTTTGTACTTGCGGTTTCCCTAGGCATTTTGTGTGCTTGGCTTCTTCTGACCTTTCAGTTCTTTCCTTAGATGTCACCTCTACAGTGAACTTCCCTGGCTAGTCTATTGAAAGCAGAATCCCTTCTCCCAAATCAGTCCTGTCTCACTGTCCTATTAACTGAATGGCTTGTAATTTGAAATGATCTTTTATTTATTCACTTATATGTTCACTTGCCTCTTTCTACCTCCTCATTCTAGAATGTCAGCTCTATAATTGAAAGACTGTCCGCCGGCATTGCTGTGACTCAGCCTTTAGAATAACAATGCATGGCACGCAGTGGTTGTTCTGTGGCATGTATTGAATAAACCGATGGGTCATATGCATAATAACGTCCTGGGGGTCAAGTGCTTACAAGATGAGCTTGGGAACCCCCTCTGGAAGGCATCCACACAGGCGGTGGAGCCCAGGGGTCTGAGCCTGTGGCCCTGCCTGCAGACTCTTGGAAACCCCAGACCAGATTCCTACATACTGCATTAGTTAACTATTGCTGTGTAACAGTTTAATACAAACCTAGCAGCTTCACACACACTTCCCATGTCACAGCGTGTGTAAATTGGGAGTCTGAGTGTCTCAGCTGGAACTTCTGCTAGAGATCACACAAAAGACTTCAATCAAGGTGTGTGTGAGCCACGATCATGATCCATGAGGACTGACCAGAAGAATCTTGTTATGGTTTAGATGTTAATGTTTGATCTAGAATGTTCTCCAGAAGCGTGTGATGTTCAGAGGTGGAGCTTTCAGAAGGTGACTGGAACATGCACCCCCCCCCCCCCCCCCCCCCGTTCACCTCACCCACAGATGAATCCATAGCCGTTAGGAGGTGGGGCCTGGTTGGAAGTGGCATGTCCCTGGGGATGTGACCTGGTAGGGTGTATTCTTGTCCCTGGCTTCTCCTCTCTCGCTCTGCTTCCTGGGTGCCATGGGTGGAGCAGCCTGTCTCCTGCCGGGCCCCTCTGCCATCCCATTTCTGCTTTGGAGCCAGCTGATCGTGAACAGAAACCATGAGCCAGTGTAAACCTCCTCTCCTTTGAGAAGAGATGTTGGGTTTTTATCTCAGTGATGGGAGGGTAACTAAGGTCTGCTTATGGGATCCCCTGGCTGGCAGAATTTGGTTCCTTGCAGTGATCAGAGCGACAACCCCAATTTCTAGCTGACCATTCCTGGGTGCTGCCTTTGGTTGCAAGCTGACTGTTGGCCAGAGATTGTTGTGTGGCCATATTTTATTTATTTATTTTTCTTTTCCTTTTTTCTTTCTTTTTTTTTTCCCTTGGTACTAAGGATTGAACTTATGACCTCACATTTGCCAAGCAGGCACTTGTGCTGCTGAGCTAAACCCTGGCCCTGTTGGCCTTCCCAGGGTGGCTGCCGGCCACACAAAGGTATCTTGTCAAATGTCATCCCAGACGTGACATATCGTCACCTTTACCATTTCCAGTGGGTTAAAAGCAGGTCCTAAGTTCAGGCCACATTCACAGGGAGGGGATTATAAATACAGATAGTGGGGATCACTGTAGGCTCCTTAGCATCAGTCCCCGGCCCCCTGTGACTCAGACCCTCCCACCTGCATGTGCTTCTCACAGGCAAAATACATCTGCTTCCTCCTGAGGCTCCAAGTGTCTCACCTTGTGGCAGCTCCAAGCTCAGTATTCTGTCATCTAAACCACAAAGTTCACTGTCTGAGTGAAGGTCCTTTGGATTTATCAACTTTCAAAAACATGCTATAAATCATCACCGGATTTACAGCATATAGTTGTTGAAAGTCTTAGAATTATAGCTACAGATATTTCTGGGCAAAAGGGGGACATGAGAGGGGCAAAAGAATCCTGGGAGAAATTCTCCATTGGCTCCTGGCTGTCTTCTCAGCTTTTGATTCCACCTTCTTGAATTATTCATTTTTTTTTTTTTTAGTAAAATAAATGATAGTGCAAAGTCACAACTTAACTAGTTTTATCAGCTTGCTTCTCATAAGGAGGATTCGGGGACTCCAAATGCCTCTTTGCATTTGTCTTATCTCTGCTTCTTTCAGTCCAAGTTGGTCATACCTTTGCTGACACTTTGTGGGTCCTCCCTGAGTGTCATAAGTCACATCACTGAACAAAAGCTACAGCTGTAGATTATTGTGCAACAAACCCTTCTCGGGCTTTTGCTGATGAGGCTAGAGGACAGGAGTCTCTCAGGCTTAAGGGTCTGTGAGATACACCTTTACTGTCTTTCAAGGGCCTTTTTGGTGCCTGGAAACTACTGATCCTCTGATCTGTCTTGAGATTTTAGTGACAGGCTGTACAGTCATACCCTTGGCTTTTTCTCCTTGCCACATTTTCCTGATAGGGCTAAGATTTAAGCCATTTCTTAATTTTAGCACCTTTTGCCATGAGGGTAGTCTAATACTTTTCAAAATACGTAAGTCTTGGTTCTTTGTTGCAAGAAAAATAATTTAATGCAGGACACAGAATTTATAGTATTATTTTATAATAGCCATCCAAAGAGTCAAACACAAAAAGTGCAGGAAATCTGTCCACGCACTGAGACCCAAAGAATCCAGCTAAGGACGCAGATCCAATGGCAGCATCCTGCATGAGTCCAGCTGAAGACCTAGAGCCCACGACAATGCTCCTCACAGGTCCAACTGGAGGCCTAGAGCTCACAACAATGACTCATGCAAGTCTGCTTCACAGATCTGTGCTGGGAAGGACCCAAGGTCAGCAGTGGAAGCTAGAAAATCTGTGCCAGCGGGATGAAGCCAGCAGGTTGAAGGTTCTGCACCGGAGCCAGGAAGTGATGCTCAAAATAAGGACCCGAGCTCCCCTAAAAAGAGCTCCCACAGCCATCCTCAGTGACCAGGTCCCAAGCTCCTCTGATGATAACAGCTCAGTTCGTATCAGGAAAGATACTTCACAGACTCCTCCCGGAGAACCAACACCACCACGTCTTCCTCTCCAGGTCTCCTTTTTATGCTGTGGGCAACAATCCTCAGGTGGGCCCTCCACACCCAGCACCACACTGATTCAGTTCAGCTGGATCTTACAAGTTAACCAGCAGTTGTCAACCCACCACCGTTGCTTAACAGTTTTCCACCGATTTATGTCTATTTGTGCATTTTACTGTAAGGAGCAAGAAGAAAGCAGGTGCCATCTTCCCCTTGCTTGGAAATCCTTTTTGCTAAATGTCTGAGTAGTGAGCCTTATGTTGTCATGACAGGATGCCAGAAGCCCCCTGTTGGGTAGCACTGCTCACATTCAGGGCAGGGCTTTCCTTCTCCATTTGCTGTCCCATTTGCCACTAATCTCTGGAAACACCCTGATAGATGTACTCAAAAGTGTGTTTTGCTGGCCAGGTGTCGCAGCCTGCTCTTATAATCCCAGCACTTGGGGAGCCTGAAACAGGAGGATTGAAAGGTTGAGCCTAACCTGGGCAACTTAGTGACTTAGGGAGACCCTGTCTCAAAAAAAATTTTTTTTTCAAGGCCTGAGGCTATAGCTCAGTGCAAACAAAGGTCCTGAGTTCAGTTCCCTAGTACTGCAAACATACTTCCTGGATGTTTCTCCAGCCAATCAAGGCCATTCTTTGAAGTTTGCTTTCCATAGTCCCATAGGAGACATGGCTGCTGAGCTTTCTGCCGTGCGCCGCACACACCTCCCCCTCTCTGGATCCAGCCACCTGTCCCTTAGCTCCTTCTCAGCCTTCCAGCAGTGCCCCCACCACCTTCTGGCTCACCGAGCCAATTTAGATTTTTCTACTCCTCAAGATTCTCCCAGCTTCCACCCAGTTTCAAAGCCACTCTGGCTATCTGAGTGTTTGTTACAACAGCACCCCACTTCCGCGTATCAAAATCTCACTGATGGGCCTTGCATAAGCCACTCACAGAGCTGAAAGCTGAAAGCAGTGTTTACAATGGATTCATTTTGATTCCCAGTGCACTGAGGGAAAGTTTACATTCTCCCAAAAGCATGGGAGGTGTAAGGAAACGATTTGGTGACTGTTATCTTTTTGAACAAGAATGATGCTATTGTCCTGACCCTGTTATTCCATCATCGTGGACAGATTGGTTTTCCCTGCACATTTATTTGACTTTTGGAGTTCAGTATCTCTAGTGAGTGAGTAGGACATGTTCCCAAAGCCAGGCCACAGGAAATGGATTCTGGGAAATGTTACCATCGCAGGGCACTCAAGGGGGTGAGAGTGGCTTGAGGGTCACTTGGGATGGGACACTTGGGGAATGGGGCTATGCTTTGTGACCCCCAGCCCATCTGGGAGCATGTGATTACCCAGCAGGCTCTGGGCCACTGCCCTGTTTCCTCCAGCAGCCTGACCTTCAAGCAGGGTGAGGAGCCCTGTGGTAGCTGTCCCCTGGAGTGGTAGCCAGGCCACCAGAGCATCTTGACACATGATAAAGAAGCTTCAGGCTTCCCAGCAGCCCTACCCTTCTCCCGACAGGCCAGGTTGTCCATGGGCTCCTGTGGCCTTTGTCCAGTCCTGGGGGCACAGTCTGGAGATGAGGTTGGGAACCCAGCTGGGGGCTTACGCTGCTCGGCAGTGCCGTACGTGGCATTCATGCTTGGTTCCCACTAATCTGGGATGTTTCTGTCTAACAGATACCAAAATGACAAATCTGTAGACATCCAAGTTCCCTAAGGATCGTGTGTGTCTAACTGGGTATGTACCTCGTAAGCTTAATTCAGCGTGATGTCATGAGTGCTATAGGCATGTCCTTACATCTCGGTGTCCTTACATCTCGGGGGACTGAGTGACTCATTCTGCTGCCTGGAAGATCGCTGCTGCACGAGCAGCATCCATCCTTAGATGCTTCCATTCCGTTTAGGTCACTGTGCTCCTCGGTTCTAGCCAGGATCCTGGCCTACATTGTGAGGTGAATACATTGTTTCTTTAGGAAGATTCGTTGTTAGGCATCTATTCCAAAGGCTCTTTCCATCCTGGGTAGCCCTTCTTTGTACATCCTTGAAAGCCTTTGCCCTGCTCTCTAATCAGTTAAAAGTGTTCTGTTTTTCTTTGGGGAGGGAATAGGAAGCAAGGATCCCAGGGCTGGATCACATAGGTAATAGTAGCTCTAGGCGAGAGAAGTAGGCGGTCTTGAAGAGTCTGCCTGGCAGAAAATGCTAGCTCTCTGTGTTTGTGCGTGTAGATATTAGGGATTGAACTGAGATAGACCTCCAGCCCTTTCCATTTATTTATTTATTTATTTATTTATTTATTTATTTATGTATTTATTAGTTAACTCATTCAGTTACTAAGTTGCCCTGGCTGGGCTTTAGTTTGCAGTCTTCCTGCCTCATATTGGTGTGCACCAATATGCCCAGCCATAAAAGATCAATTCTTAAACATTCAGAAGGATAATTTTCATGGACTGTAGGCTCCTATTTAGGTGAAGTTGTGTCGCATTATTTCTTACCATCGAGCCTAGGGTGTGGTTTGCCTGGGGACAAAGGCTAGGGCGAAGTGGCAGAGGCACACATGCTGTCCCCTTGCCCCTCCCTGTCCCCTTCTGAGCAGCTGGGCTCGGCTCGGCTCTGCTCTGAGAGTGCCACTGCAGATGTGCGAAGTTAGTGACCTTGTGGGGAGACCATCCTGATTATAGACTGGGTTTAACCCTGGCCTCAGCTGCTCTTGGCAGACAGAGATGGAGGAAGGCAGAAAGAGACACAGAGAAGCTGATGTGAAGACAGAGGCACAGATTGGAGCTGGGGAGCTTCCAGCTGGGGTGTGTGGGGGTCACCGGCAGCTACTGGAGGCTGGAGAGGAGGCACGGAATGGATTCTTTCTCATAGGCTCCCACCGGAACCAACCTGACCCTATGGACAGCTTGCTGACACTAGAACTGTCCTCTCCAGAATTGTAGCAGAGTAAGACATGGTTTGTGGTAATTTTGTTACAACAGCTCTAGGAAACTTAGAAATGGAGCACATGGCAGGGATGTTGCTGTTTGCAGGATTGTTTGATACAATGGCATTATCCAAGTTCCCTTCAAGAGAAGAAGTGGAGACAGGAGAGAATTATGAAGCTGGTATTGTGGGTCACTGATGGCTACTGCAAGGTCTTGAAAACCCAAGGAGGCCAAGATGCAGGCTGAAGGCTGCTTTGGCCCAATAGCACCAGGCATTTGGCTGAAGGAGGATCAGAGGAGTTTGCTTCTCCTGTGAGAGTCCAACCCATGCTGTTTGGCTGGAGAACTAACCCTTGTTTGGACGCAATTTATTTGCACTTAGGTAAGTGTTGGAGAATGTGACCATAGCCATTGCCAGTGGAGAGACTGAGTTGGAATCAGAAATGGCCGTTTTCTCTCATTTACAGAGTTGAAGTTTAGACTTTCCCCTTTGGAGCCATCAGAGATTTGTACATAGGAAAGTGACCACTAACATCTGGTTTATGGAGATGCTAGGCTTTGCCAGATATTAATGAGAGCAGAAGCGTAAGCCTCATTTTTTCAGGGAGTGAGAGGCAGAATTTCCTGGGGGCAGGGAGGAAGACAGGACAACAGTTGGGGAGGAGAGGGGGTGTCTATGTGGGTGTACATTAAAGATGAGGGTCATCAAGTCCTGAGCCATTACACGCTAAGAAAGTAGAGGATGAGATGGCTGGGGTGATGGCAGTCATTCAGCCTAGCACACAGGCTTTAAGCACAAAGAGATTCCTACCAATTTTCCTTTCTAGGCCAGCAGTATTGGTCAGAAAAAGAGGTGCCCAGGCCTGTTCTGAGTGTGTTTGGATGAACAAACCTTGGCATATGGCCTTGGGAGAGCCCTGAGTTGCTACAACTTTATGAGACAGATGTTGGGAGTTGGAGAATTTGACACTTTTTCAGCTTGGGGTCTCTCCAAATGCTGGCACATCCTGAGTCCTGCAGAGAAAAATAATTAGAAATAGTTAATCCTAAGAAAGAAGAGGGGGAAATGGCTGGGCTGAATTCCAAAGTCCGCAATGGAGAACCTGTGGATTTTCCTGCTTTCATCATTGGAGGAGCCAGAGGATCTGAGGGACAGCCAGAGATGAGCTTGTAGACTCATTTTCAGAGCAACCTACTAAAGCAGAGGGGTGGAAACCCAGGCTGAGGGGCCTGGGTTCCAATTTCAGCTGTGCTCCTAGTGTGTGTGGCACACACTTGCGAGGTTTTCAACCACCAAATGCTTGCACCTTCTTCCTGTGCTTAGGAAACTTCACAGAGCAAAGCTCATCTCCTCTACCTGCCCTGGGCTGCGTGCGGAGTCACATGGTCCCACAGGGATGGTGGTCCCCCTGGGGAGGACCAAAGTGCAATGGAGGAGCCCTGAGTGGAGACCGGTGTCCAGGGTGGCAGCACCAGGACTGTTCAGTGCAGTGGCAGGGGCGGGGTGTGCAGGTCTGTCCTGTCCAGGGCCAACTAGAGTCACCCTGACCAGGTCAGTCTTGCTTTGCTGATGCCTGAGCCTTTGCTCTAGCATTTCCTCTTCATGTCTCCTAGTCTGTTGGTTATTTTTGCTTGTTTGTACAACTGTGTACTGCAATTGAGGAGGGAGGAGTGGAGGTGGCTGAAAAAGGGAACCAAGGTGTGTTAGGTCTGTGTACCGACTCCACACAGACGGCAGTCTCTCTGCACTGCATACATGGGCTGGCACAAAAATGAAAGTCATTGGAGCGCATGGAAAAAATAAAAAATAAAGGCATTGGAGGGGTTGGACTACAGGCTATGGGGTTTGATGACAAGCTGACACATCCCCCTGCACTGGGGGTGAGAGACTCAGCTTCAGAGCAGTGTAACACATTTAGGGGTCACTGCAGAGTGGTCTGTGGCAACAACCTGGAGCCATTAGAGAGCCGATGGAGTCTATTAACATGTAATAGGCTTAACGCTCACACTAGTGATACCTTGATTGGGGGGTACTGGGAATCGAACTCAGGATCTTGAGCTTGCCAGGCAGTTGCTTATGCTGCTGAGCTTATCCTCCACCCAATACCTTGATCTTTTAGGAATTTCTGAAATGTTAATTTCTACTATTGATAAATAGTAGATTGCTACTATTGATAAATATTGATGGATAGGAAACCTTTAGGGATCCTCAGTAATTTTTAGGAGAATAAAGGCTGAGAGAGCCAGAGTTTGATGATGAGTGGCCTTTTCGAAGCAGATGTACCTTTCATGTGCACCTCAGCATTATTCTTGTGCTCAGCGATTGCACTGATAAAATCTTTAATTTCAAGATTCTCAGTTGAAGTGAAGCGCAAACTGGTATTTAAATAGGACAGAGGATGATCGAGACATTTAAATGTTAAGCATCACTCTTGATATTGGATTGTTCTCTTTTCCCATAAAATGTGAGTGCTGTCACCACACGCACGGGCTGTTGCTGAGGCTGGGTGACACCCGTGAAATGCGTGGCATGATTTCGCTTGTCTCTCGTGGCTTTGATTTTCGGATTTTTCGAGCAGACCTGTAAACATGCTTCAATAGGTTGACGAAGCTGAGGGTTCTGGCAATGCGTACCTGTGTGGTGTGGGACCTCGCACAGCTTTGCTCCTCCCAACCTCATGCAAACCCCACACAAGGAACACTGTAGGTGTTTTTGCTTCATGCCCCACAAGGGGAGTGAGCCTAAATTGCAACCCCTGAGTAGCAACTACTGTTGCTTTTTGAAAAAGAAAAAGTGGTGAGGCCTGCTGCAGAGCCTCTTGTGGAGGGCTAGGAACCTCTGATACCATGTGAACCTGCGGCTGTCCTGAGCCTCAGTGAATTTCAGTGATGTGTTCCCAAGTGGGGAGAGCAGAGAACTGGTTTAGTCTATCGGAAAATCACTACTCACGGTCTTTTCCCCTCCACTTGGCAAATTATACCCAAGAACTGACACCATTACTGTTATTTTCTGTTCTTTCCAGATTCACCTACAACCCCTCTCACAAGTTCTTAGCTTTGATGGCTGTGTCTCATTATTGTGATTAGAAACCAGATAATGACATTTGTGTTTGGCTTAACTACCAGGGAAAAGAGTGCAGAAAAATAAGCCACATGCATTCTCCTTTGATCAAATGTCATGGTTATGAATAATAGAAACCTTCATTAAGCTGAAGAGTTGACCAAACAGCAGAGTTACTATGTTACTCTAAAATAAACAAAACCTGTCTCTTTGTTCTCTTTGTGAATGCTCCACACAGATGCTCTTAAAATCTTTTTATATTTTAATGACATGGATTTCATTACCATTGATGACCTCTAATTGACAGCTTATGAATGTGAATTGGTAGGTTAATTATCAAGAAGAAATTTCAGAAATGGCTGGAGAAGTTTCATTAATATCTAAGGATCCTGAAGGGCACTTTGCCCAGGTGCAGCCAGGGAAGCATGAGAAAGACACCCACTGCCAGCCCGCTGGGGAGGAACAAGGTGGTGGACTTGGGAGCAATTTATGTAAAAGTTGACTTTCCCCGGTGATTTATTTTCCAAGCCGACTTTGTTTGCCTGAGCACTGGTTGGGTTTATGGCAGCACTAGGCTGCTGGGGTTGCTGCTTTGCCTGTCTTCTTTCTCTTCCTTCCTGTTGTTTGCATGTTCCATGATCATTAGCACTCAAGGGTGATGAGCTTAGTGCAGAAGGAACTTGCAGCCGGATGGGGACCCAGTGGCTACTTTCAGCCTGACTTTCCTGAGTTATATATAACGTGTTAATGGTCATTTCCCCTCTGAGGCAGGGCTGTTCTGAGGATTTGAAGGGATGACACGTCAGATGTCTGACACAAAGTACAACTAACGAGCTGGGCATGGTGGCGCATGCCTGTAAGCCCTGCACTCTGGAGGCTGAGGCAGGAGGACTGAGTTCAAGGCCAGGCTGGACTACATAGTGAGACCCTGTCTCAAACAAACAAACAAAAAACAAAGTAAGGCCAACAAATATAAACTGCAAAGCATTTTATGTGCATTTGTTTTTCTGATTGAGGGGAAGAGAGGGCTGCATTACTAGCTGAAAGGCTGCTTAGATTTTATGAATTTGCTTGTCAATTGCTTCTGAACTTTATCGCATAAATAATAAGATATCTGTTGGCTCTGGAGGTCTCGGTGCTATCCCTGCAGTCAGAGGCTATGGAGTCTGACCCTGCAGCAGCAGTAAAGCCTGCTAAACTTGCCCCTCACCACTCTGAACCCTTCCTGGCCTCTAGGCCCTGGGTCCCCGCCTTTGAGGACAGCAGCCAGCAGGCCAGCCTGCTCCTCAGCTGAAGCGTGGTCCCTAGGTAGCATGGGAGACTGGAGCACCCTTGGGAAGCTCCTGGACAAGGTCCATGGCGAGGGGCAGGGTGTGGCTATCGGTGCTGTTCATCTTCTGCATCCCGCTGCTGGGCACCACGGTGCAGTCAGCCTGGGGCCACCAGCAGTAGGCCTTCTCCTGCAGCACGCAGCAGCTGGGCGGTGAGAACGTGCACTACCACAAGTCCTTCCCCATCTCACACATGTGCTTCTGGGTGCTGGAGGTCATCTTCATGTTGCTGCCCATGCTGCTCCACCTGGTGCATGTCTTCTGTGTCATGCACAAGGAGGAGAAGCTGAACAAGAAGGAGGAGGAGCTCAAGGTGGCCCCTGCGGTGCCAGCGTGAAGATGCACTTGAAGCAGATCAAGATCAAAAAGTTCAAGCAGGCCCCAAGGAGCACAGTAAGGTGACGCTGCATGGTGAGCTGCTGTGCACCTACCTCATCAGCATCCTCCTCCAGCCAGCCTTCGAGGTGGCCTCCTGTTTACCCGGTGGTGCATCTACAGCTTCAGCCTCAGCGCCTTCTACGCCTGCAAGCATGACCCGTGTCCCCACCTGATGGACTGTTGTTGTCCCACCCCGTTGAGAAAACCATCCTTATCATCTTCATGCTGGTGCTGTCCCTCATCTCCCTGGCCCTCAGCGTCATCGAGCTCTTCGACATCTTCTTCAAGGGCATCAAGGACCACATCAAGGGCAAAGTGGCCCCTACCACCCAGCTGGTGTCCCCCTGAGCCCTTCCAAGGACTGCAGCTCCCCCAAGTACACCTGCTTCAACAGCTGCTCCTCGTCCACGGCGCTGCTTTCACCCACGTCCCCACCCAGGTACAAGCTGGTGACCGGGGACAGGAGCATCTCCTCCTGCAACAACTGCAACAAGCAGAATAGCGAGCAGAACTGGGCCAGTTACACATGGAGCAGAGCCGCATGGGCCAGGCAAGCAGTGCCATCTCTGCTTTAGTCAGGGTTTTACTAGAGAAAACAGATATAACATGAGATACACAAATGTATAAGAAACGACAAGATTGGCTTGCGATGGTCAGCCACAGAGTCGGATGAGGAAGCGTGCAGAGGGTGTCTACACGCTGGAGGCCGAGGGATTCAATTCAAGGTCTGGAGTTCACCCTCATGTCTCGTGCAAGTCCACACTAGCAGGCTGATGGGTCTGCAACAGAAGGCTGAAACCTCTACGATGAAAGGCTGAAGAGTCTATGCCAGAAAGCTGAAGAGTCTGCACTGGAAGCCAGGAGGTGACGTCCAAACCAAAGGTGAAGACTGGAGCTTCTGCAAAGAATGGAATGCATTGGTCCTTCCTCCTTCCCTTTTATACCTCCAGGTGATGGGCCATCCTAGGGCGGGTCTGCTACACCCTTGGGTGTAGAGTTGCTAAGCCCATTTAGTTAAGCTTCTAAATGTCTCAAGTTGGCACAATCAATCAACCACTACAATCTCCAGCTCCCACGCCCAGCCCTTTGACTTCCCCGACTACAACCAGAATTCCAAAAAAACCTCGGCAGGGCAAAAACTCCAGCCCCTGGCCGTCTTGGATCAGCAGCTGTCCAGCAAGGCCAGCAACTGGGCCAGTAGCAGACCCCAGCCTGATGGCCTGGAGATCTAGACCCTGTCTTTGAGTAGTGAAGTCCACTCAATGGTGGACAAGAAGTGGGTACTGGAGAAGAGGCACCTAGCTTTCCTTTGTTCCAGTAAAGTGGTAGTGACCCTCCTTGGAGGCCTGGAACACATAGCACTGTGGGTTCTCTGGGGCATGGGACAGGCAGGTGGGCAGGCTAGAGAGGACAGAAGGAGGTCCATGCTGGTTCTTCATGTGGTGGATTCCAAAATCTCTGGTTCTCAGAGTTGTGCAGGTGAGACGTAGGTAAGGGCTTTTCTTCCCCACACACCTGGAGTGCCTCTGCGTGTGTGAAAGGGTGGCTGGTGATTGTGGCTGAATATATTTAAAATTTTTGTTCTACCAAAAAATGGAAATACCTTTGACCAGCAATAAACACTTTCTGAACATCTTATTTCTTTCCACAGGAGAAAGATGGAAAAGAGAAAGAGGGCCAATGTGCTGGCATCTCCGCCAAAGCATTCCATTTCTGAGCCTGCACTTGGAGGGCGCTGTCCAGGCTGCCCCTGCAGGTGTCCCCGGATGTGTGCGGCTCCATTGTTTATTATTATTATTGCTATTACTATTATTATTGTGAATGTCAATTAAGAGTTCGGACAAGGCCCGCAGAGGACCATCTGCCATGTTTTGCATCTTGGTGGGCTGTGTGTCCCCTTGCGCTCACTGCAGCCTGGCCCCGGCCCAGCGGCTCTGCCGGCCACACTTGGACACTCAGCAAGCTTCTGAGTCGCTTCAGGGAAACAAGTTGTGCCTGGTACTTAACAATCGCGCACACGCGTGTGCGGGTATGCGTGTGTTTTACTAATCATGGATTGGTACAAAAGGTGCAGCACTGACTCACAAACATGGATTTCAAAACGATGCACATGCGGTAACCTGGACCTTCTCTGTGCCCTGGGGTGTGGCCCTGGGGTTTACCTTGTAAGATTCCTGCTGTGCCGGCCAAGAGCGCTTGTTCCTGAAATGCTTTCCCCATGTGTCCTGTTGTGGATACCGGTTTTGTTGACTACAACTTTCTTTGGCTCTCTTTTTTTTCTTCTTAGAACGTGGCAGTAATGCTATTACTGAAATGAATGACTTCCTTTTTTCTGAAATATAATCACTGAAGCTTGGCTGATAGGATTTTAGTATTGTAAACAGAGAACTATGATTCACTGTGCCTACGTGGATTTGCAGCAGCTGCCGTCTGCATGAATTCAAAGCGTGTCTTCTGTTTGGGGCCTGACAGGCTTGGGTGGCCGGTGACTTCCATGTTTGCAGTGAGATTTTACTTGGGACCCAAGAGAATCTGAAAAGTTTCAGGAGCTCATATGGAACTGGTTTATTGGAACTGTATGCTAAAGACATTGGTCATTTTCTTCAAGTGCCTTTTTGAAGCTTGTCACGAGTGAGTGGTGAAAAATCTGACTTTCCTTCTCGCAGATAATCGTGTAACAGTTTTGCACAAAGGAAAATATGAATGCATTTGACTTTCCATGTTAAAGCGCTGTTGTGTTCAGCTTCACTGCCTGCCACGTGGACTAGGTCCATCGCATTGTGTGTTCTGGAGTGTTCTCCATTCAGTAAAATACACTGAACTCAGGACATCGTGCTGCCAGGCAGGCCCTGTGCTACTGAGCTATATCCTTGGCCTAAATTTTTAATTTAGTGGGGAAAAAAAAAGAATGCATGAGTTTTAGCGGGTTAAACACCCCAGCTCCCTCGCTGTGGAAGCCTTTGATAACAGCACTCAGGTCTGCACTATTGGTCTCATGTATCCGGTGAGAGGGGGCAGCGGCTAATAAAGGGAGGCTGGTATGATGAAGGCTCCCCTCTTGGCGTGGGCCTGGCTCCCCTGGTTGATTAAGTTCGCTGGGCATGGTCTACTCAAGCCCGAGAAACCTCTCTAGGCTAGTCCAGTGTCCTAGGGGGCTGGGTGGGCACCCAAGCACTGGGAGTGATGTTCCAAACTCTCCCCGGGCCAGCATCGGCGAGCTGGAACTCACCTCACTGTGCAGACCTAGCTCCCCTCTTGCCATGGGCCTCGTGACCTGAGCTATGAAAGCTGGGCCATTGTCGGACCACAGGGAGGTGGGGAAACCAGATCGGGGCACAATCTCATAGAGGAGTTTCTTAGCTATGAGAGCTGATTATTCTGAGTAGCGAATCCTTCAGTCCACCTGGTTAATGAGTGTATGAGAACGAAGAGATATTTATGTCCCCTCTTCCCGGGCCCATTTCAGTAGTCCATCTCCCAGTGGTCTCCAGGGGTAAGTCTTCATTGTCTCTTTCGAACATCAGTGGGAGCCAGCTTAGGGTCCGCATGAAGACATTGTGGGCATTTTTGGCTGATCTCTTTAGTCAGGCAAGATAACTTGACCAATTTGGTTCCCCCTGGTGAGTGGCCCGATGGGTTTCCTGGATGGGCTGGGGGCCCAATGATCTGCCAGCCTTCTGGAGAAAGTTGGGCTTCTAGGCTCTTGGCTGGTCTCAAGTCTGAATCTGAACAGGATGACTTGAGTAGCAGGGGTGGTGAGAGAGCTAGGAGGAGTGTTACAGGCCCCACTGGTTTTAGTGCCACCTCAGGGAGGGCATTTTTATGAACTATTGGGGTATCTTCTCATTGGTGCCCCAAAGAGTGTATAATGTCAATATTTGGGGGCAACCAAATGTCAGCCAGGAGGTCTAAGATCTCGGGGGGTGCTCTTGATCTTTGTTTCTGCTGAGGTTAATAGTCCTCTTTCCTGATAAGTGGCCCCGTGCACATAGATGGTAGCAAAAGTGTACTGACTACTTGTCCCCATCTTAGGGCTTGAGTAAGGGCTATCAGTTTTACCCACTGAGATGAAGTTCCTGACCCTGAAGCTTGGGCCCATATTACCTCAGATTTGGTGGTCACCACAGGTGCTGCCACTTGAGTACCTTGGTGGAAGTAACTGCTGCCATCTGTGAAAAGGGTGGCTTCAGGCTGGGCAAGCGGGACATCAGTCAGGTCAGCTCTCAGGCTTGAGATTGAGCTAATAAAGCCCAATAAAGCCCATAATTATGTATCGGCATTGAGGGAGGAGAGTCGCTGCATTGAGGGCAGAGGTAGACAGGAACTCGGTTTAGTCAGGATCTGGTAAAAGGGCTTGGTACTGGACAGTGTGAGCACTGGAAAGCCATCTATCAGGAGGTGACTGCAACAGTGTCTCCACAACATGTGGGGCCACTATCTGGAGTCTCTGGCCAAAAGTCAACTTAGAGGCTTCCTTGGTTGTGTTGGCTGCAATTGTCTGTAGGCAATTTGGCCACCCTGCAGCCGTGGGGTCTAATTGCTAGGAAAGATAGGTGACAGGCCTCTTTCAGGGTCCTAGGTACTGAGTTAAGACCCCTTTTGTGATCCCTTGACTCTCAGTCACACGCAATTGGAGAGGTTTGGCTAAGTCAGGGAGAGCGAGGGCTGGAGCATTCACGGGAGCCTGTTTTAAATCACTGAAAGCTGGTTCCTCTCAGTCCAGGTTTTGAGTCCCGTGGATCTGCTCGGTTGTTGAAAACCTTTTGGGCTATCTCCACTAACTCTGAGAGTACCTTACCTTTGAATCTTTCTAGCCTTCGAAGCTTTCTTTTTTTTTTAAATCTGGGGCTGACTCAGAGACAAATGTGATATTTAGGGCACATCTAGTCTCAGGTGCCTCTGGATCAATAGGTGCATAGGAGCACTCTAAGAATGCAGATGGAGCCTTGTCAGGTCACTAATTTACCTTTGTTTAGACAGATTAGTTGGCTTCCAAGTATCTGCCTTTAAAAGCATCCAAATGAGTCTGGTGAAACCGTAGGAAAGCCTCCTTACCTTGAATAGGGCGACTGAGGAGCTTAGGGCAGAAACCCAGAAAAGGGGTGCTACAGCCAGCTGGCCTTGTGTCCATCAAGGAAGCCACACTGCTGCCCATGTTTTCAGCCCCAGAGAGCTGGAAGCTACCATTGTCCCTGCTGCATGGCTCAGGCTTTGGCTTTGGCTCCAGCTCTGGCTCCTCTCAGGCTGATTGCTCAGTGCATGGGAAGGAGGAAGGTGTCCCTGAGCTATTCTCTGCAGTGGGAGCCCAGAGGCATCTGGGCCTCAAGTTTTAGGGTGTGGGAGCAGGGCCTGCAGGTGGGGACTACCACCCCCTCTCACTGGAGGACTGCTGGGTGGGGCGCCTGTGGTGGTGGCAGCAGTGGCAGCTGCAGCAGCAGTGCTATTGTTTTTCAGAGTTGAGGTAGACCTGCTAACACAAAGAGAGGTTAAAAGTCCCTTCCAGAGGCTAAGAGACTCAGAAAGTGGGCCATTTAAATTCACAAAAAGTTTGGAGCTTCCCTGGGTAAATAGGTTCACCATAGGAAGAGGCTCTCCCACGAAATTCCTGAAAATGGTTAAGAACACATTGCAAAGGCAACAAAAAGCAAAAGCAGACTGACCCAATCACATGAATAACAGATGAATAATGAACATTAAACTGGAGACAATCAAGATTAACAAAACAAAGACAGAGACTAACAGACTGACATCAACAACTAGTTTGACCTCATGGCCAACAAGTCCCAGCCAAAGTCTTGGTCTGAGAACAGTCTTGGAGATTTTAATGTGGCATCCAGTGTCTCCAAAGACCCACAAGTAGCACCCCAACAAAAACTAAAACAATCTTTCCGGTAAGGATCTGGACAGCTTGCTCCAAATTAGTGTCCAGGGGTTTTGGTTTCTCTCTGAAACAAAGAGATTCCTCAGGGGTGAGGAACACTTCTCGGCAGTCCCCCTGCGGAACAATCTCCTCAAAGAGAGGCTTGGATCCTACAATCCCAGATGAACCCCCAAATTAAGTGGGTTTGTGAACAACAATGGAGGAATCCAAGCAGCCAAATTGATAAATTTGAAATTTAATTAGCTGAGCTCAGGACCACTTGTATACAGACCCCCCGACCATTTCAGAGTCCAAACAAGTGGCACCAAACTGGAAAGTTACAGAGCTTTTAAAATAGAGAACCACAAAAAGACATCCTGTTGGAAACAATTTAGCTAGACTCTTACATTAATTTTTGGTTGACACCTGTATCCTGCTTTTTTTGTTGAGCAGGTTAATTTTTCTCCTGTGGGTACAGCTCATTCTGCTTTTCTCATGGGACTCATACCCTGAGTAATTTCCCATTTTCCTGGATCAAATACAGGGCACTAGTTGAATGCAGGGTTCAGGATGGCATCAGTTATGCCAAGCTACAACAACAACAAAAAAGCATACAGAGAGATAAAAGAATCTGAGGATAAAATCTGGGAAGAGCAGGGAAGCCTTTGATAGCAGCGTCTGCTTTAAGTCTTTGAATGTCAGTTGCATCCATTTATTCTCTAAGAGATTCATCAGGCCAACTACTGTTGCTGAATTTTTATATTTTTGAGTAATTTGCTAAGATCTTCAGTACTGTGGCACATTGCGGGTGGTCTTTGTGTGCATGGCGTCATCGTGTGCTTCTGAGGCCTCTGCTATGGGACCATGCTTACACCTGCTGCTCTGTCAACACAGACAGATGTGGGGGGGCTGCCTGCTGTGGAGTTACCCTGGCATTTTTGGAAAAACTCAACAAATATACTATTTGCTACCGTATTGCTGAATTCAAATTGCTAACATTATACTAAATCTTTTACTGGCAGTCCTCACAAAAGAAATATAATTGTAGTGTGAGTTTCGAGACGCCCGTCATGTGTAGGAAGAAGCCAACAGACGTCCTCTCATGCAATATGCAAGGGGTTTTATTTGTTGTCCAAGCATGCGTGGGGCCCACTGAACACGCAGGAACAGAGAGCCACGAGGCATACCGGAGCATGGCTTTTAAAACTACAGGACAAAGGAAGGCAGGGCCTTGGCAAGCGCGGTTACAGAAGCAGAAGGCATTGGTTAGTTTAAATGGCTTTCTACATTCATTGGAGGGGGCGACTATAGGGTGGTCTAGAGTCGGGCGGGGGAGGGTGTTTCCTAATATGGGCAGCAGATGCCCAGGGAAGGTACATTCCATACATTCCTTAAATTCCGGATGGGGTTGTTTCTACCTTGTAGCCCAGGTTTTCTAGTCAGCTTTATCCTTGTCTGAATTTAACCTAGGCAGCTTTAACTATAATGGCTCAATTCCCAGAATATTGGGAGGAGACGAGAGCATGGAGCAGCGCAGATTATGTATTGTTAATAAGAGAAAATTTCTCTTACATCCCCCCCTTTTTGTGTTGTGAATCTCTAATCTTAGAGATCGGGGGGTTTATTGTTGGGGTTATCTAGAATCTCATATTGTTGTCTGAGGCGCATTAGTTTAACATTGCCAATCCTTCTTCATAGGTTTGTTATTCTATTTAATATGCAGGGTCCTATAGTTATTATTAAGAGTAGTACAATCAAGGGTCCCGTTAGGGCTGACAGTAAGGTGGTGAGCCATGGAGACTGGCTGAACCAAGACTCAAGCCTTGTTAGGCTTCTCGTTCTTTTTGTCTTTGGTTTAATCTTTCCCTGAGTTTGGCCATGGACTCTTTAACAACTCCAGAATGATCCGCATAGAAGCAGCATTGTTCTTTTAAAGCTGCACACAGTCCCCGCTCCTTAAGGAGAAGTAAATCAAGTCCTTGTCTATTCTATAGAACTACTTCTGAAAGGGAGCTCAGAGAGTTTTGGAGGGCCAGGACAGATGTTTCTATGGCCTTTAAGTCTTGGTCTACTGCGGCTTGTAATTGACTAGTCTGCTGGTTGCCACGTATAATGGCAGCTGTCCCTGTGCCTATACCGGCTGTGGCGGCTATTCCCATAAGAACTGCCAGAGTTATAGAGATTGGTTCCCTTTTGTATCTAGTTTGGTCTGATAGTTTATCTTCTAGTTTCGTCCCCAAATGATAGAGGATTCGGGGGTATATAGAGACCAGTACACAAAAGTTAACAGAGTTATTGAAAACTTTTGTAGATACACAGGGGGTGATTCCAGTGTCACATGCCCATTTTAAACTGGTGGGAGGTTGAAGGAACTTATCTTTTCCTTGGACTTGATTAATAGTAGTACATAAAGTTTTAATGTGGGAAGGAGGATTACCTATACATGTCCCCTGTCCCGTAACATCAGACAAGGTAAGTTTAAGGTCATTGTCCCAGTCACAGGATGAGCCAGAAGAGAGGGTAGCATATGGTTCTTTTATAGTTACCCCCTCATAGTAGGGTGGTGATGTAGACAGGCAAAGCCAGCATGACTGTGTAAGGTCAGCTCGAGAGTGATTAAGGGTAGAATAGGCTCCCAGGATTAGGTCATATAACCGGTCACCGGGAGTTGTTAGCTCATGGGGAATGGGAGTTGGGGAGCTGGTGAAGCTACGGGGAGTATAGTCGAGTTTTAGAGGGGTCGTGGGTCTTAATTGAGGAGGTGGATTCTTTTTAGTTAGCACAGAGTTGGGTCCTATTCCAATAGCTTTTTGGGGAACTTCTTCCTTTTTAATTTGTATCAGTCCTCCTCTATCTGTGCCATCTTCTACATATCTGATTCCCCAAATCATCCCCATTAGCCATTTGGGGTCAGTGGGGGTAGTAACATTTATATATATGGTTTTGCAGGGGGGCTTTCCTCCAGGCCCCCATCTGCCTAACCTACAGTTCCCAATGGGACCAGTATGGTATGGGTGACAACCTTTGGGGGAGAGGCCAATTTTTAGGTGCGGGTCAGGGGAGGTAACCCTCCAGGTAGTTGCTAAAGTTTCACATCCCCAATAGGCACAGTAATAATGCCCCGGACTATTACAGTAGCCCTTT